>VXBR01007014.1:1852166-1881536 GCA_013400215.1 Cisticola juncidis
CCAAAAATAAAAAAAAAAAAAAAAAAAAAAAAACACCACAAAAACAAAACTACAAAACCCAAAACCACTGGAGTTTTTTATCTTTAACATTATCATTTGGACTTCTTTCATGCCCTCAAGCAAAATGCTGTCAAACACATGTGCACATCTCCCAGTGAAGTTTGTAAGGAGTTTCATACACTTAGTGAAGTGTAAATAATTTTCTGTGAGCCTCTTAATGTTTATTTGCAGACATGCTAGAACCTACATGATCAGTATGCACAGATATTATTATATTTTATTTTTCTTCTTTCTATTTTTCTTCTTCAAATGTGAGTTGATCTAGAGAATGAAAACGGTGTCAGAAGTCAGCAAAAACAGCCTTATTTTGCATTCTTGCAATGCAAACACAGCTGTTACGAAAACTGAATCATGAATTGATGCTTTCAAAAATTATGAGATTATTCCCTCTTAGCATTTGAAAAATGAATTAATAAGTAATCTTTGAAAATGTGTCTATGCTACATTTCCAGCTATTTTCTTTTGGCTCTTTAAATCCATATTGAATATTAGCATCATGACCACTCCAGGCATGCTAGGAATCAGTACCATCCAGTAGGGGTCCTGACAGTTGGTCTTTGGAATATGTCCTTAGCACAGTAATAGTTTAATGATTGCTTAATATATAAAAAAAAATCTTGAACATTTCGTAGTATCATCATGCCATCTAGAGGTGGCATATCACTGAGGCTCCCACTCATCCTTGCATCCAGAACAAAGCAAAATAATGGGAGAATAGTGGGATGGAGGTCTTTAAAGATAGCCTTTCACTAGGATGCTCCAAGATATTTGGTTGCAATTAGGCCATGGGTTTCAGCACAATTAGTAAAGGACAGGCAATCCTCTTGCATGAGACTCATCATGAAAAAAGTTAAGCATTCAAAAACCCATTACTTATTCACAAAAGAAAATTAAGCAATGGACAATCTGTTGCTTTTCTACCCAGCTCCACTAGAAACTGTGCTGCATCTGGCACTCCATATTCACCTGCCTATGAAGTCCTACAGAGGAATAAACTCACTAAGGATCAATGCTGTTCAAAGCAGTAAGATGAGTCAAGTCCATTTCAAAAAGGAAAATTTAAAACAGCCAGCCTTGCATTCACCACATGCTCCTCATCTGTCTTGACCCCTTGAATTCCCAATACTTCTCCAACTTCCCTGAAATAACAAAGCTCTGAACAGGAATCAAGAACTTCTCACAGATAATTCAGAGTGGAATCAGCCCCAGAAAGTCTCTGGTCCACCCTCCTGCTCAAGGAAGGACAAAGATGAGATCAGAATAACTTTCTTAGAATATTATCTAGTAAAGTCTTGAAAACCTGCAAGGACAGAGACAGCACTTACATTGCCAAACTCTTCCACAGCCCCACTGTCCCCATGGAGAACAGGCTTCTCTCTGCATCCAGTCTGGATCATGGTTGTTCAGTTTACACTGTCCCATACCCTCCCACCAGACATATCCCCATGATGTGTTTTCATAACCTCCCTGTCTGGTCTGGGGGAGTTTGGTCCCTCCTGAAGTTGTCTCCCAGCTGAACCAGTGCTACTTCTTCAGCCTCTCCCCACAGCTCATGTGTGCCAAGTCTCCTTAATTAAGAGAGCAGAAGTAACAAAGACATGAGAGAACTACTGATAAGGAGGTTGCAGCTGGAAACTAGCAAGGGGTACAAGGTTATGTTTAGTAATGATTCTCAACTTTTACCTTTAGGTGATTCTTGTTCCATTTTTAAGGATACAAGAAGAGCAAATTTAAAGAGTATTGCATAGCAAAACTACTGAGAAAACAGAAATAAAATTTCCCTGTAGCAAAAATCTATTGCTTGGTTTACTTTGTGCATCCTATTACATAAAAAATCTACAGCTGAATTTGCTTTACTGTCTGCTGTCATATTCCTACATCTAAAAGAATAGAACAAGCAAACATCAGCATTGAAAAATAATATGAAAAATAAAATCTCAGCTCAGTGCCCTTGCAAAACAGCATCAAAGGCATTCTGGAAACAGTCCTAATCACTAGAAATATATGTCAAAAGTAGTAATTAGTATTGTAATTATCCTACAGCCTTGGCATCTGTCTTACATAAGCATTTAATCCCTAAGAAAGCAGGTCAGCGTGATTTCAGTTAACAAAAATACATGAGATGGGAAGAACCGACAAAAACTCAGAAAAATATCAAGCTAACCACATCTTTTTTCACTTGGACAGAGCTACTTGGGACACTGATGTTTTCACCAAGCTCCCAACAGCATCTGTGTGCATTATCCAACAATTCCTGCAATGTAAAATTCATAAGATCTTCTGGAAGCAGGAGTTAGTCCATTGCCAGTCATGTGTCTAAACACAAACCAGTCATTTCCACTGTGCTTTGTGCTGCATTCAGAGGTCTTGGAGCACCAAGCACTCATCTCTTCTGTCCTGGGAACTAGAGTGGTTGCAAGGCCACCATGGGCCACACCAGAGAGGCTCTCTGCCCATGCCATGGTGGACATCCTGACCAGTATGCTGTGCTAGAAATTGAACTCCCACCTGCAGGCGTGGCTCAAGCTCTTTAAGACACATTTGTCTCTGCCAGCAGAGAATTGTGTAGTGGAAATCAATGATTGTAACATCACAGCTTGCAGCCCAGAGGAGCAGGGGGGATGGACTCTGGGTTTGACTGAAGCTGCCCTTCCTCAGCCCGTGATTGCCACAGTCTCAGAAGGTGGGGTAGACTTTGCCTCAGCATCCATATCCCAGTCTGGATTTCCTCTGTGGGTATATGCACTTGCAGCACTGAGCCAGCTCCCATTCAGCTTTGGCTAGGGAGGATAATCTAAAACCTCCTTTTTCCTGTTTTCTTTCTCTCTAAAGAGAAAGAAGAAGACAAAAGATAAAAACAACACCAAATCTGATGATACAACAGATCTTCCTTTTTCCAGGCTCTGAAACTTCCAGTCTCTTAGAACTGCAGAACCAGGTGCTGTAGAGAAATAATAGCAATAATAATTTTATCTGAACTTATATAACTAAATATATTATTCTTATTCATAAATACTTCTAAAACCTTTGCAAATCTGCTGTAAAGTATTGTAGGTTGAGGGTATCTGCTTTTAAAAGTTCAGTCTTTAATTTCTATAGGTTTTTTAAGGTTAATAATTTGCCTCCTTTAGAGATTATAGGATGCTTGGCTACCAGTGTGGAGGTGGAATTTTCTGAAAACTAGGCACAAGACTCAGTTGCTTGTTTTCTGAAAATCAGCTGCTTTTTCTGAGGAACACTAAGAACACATGTCCTGGACCTCAAAATTGTCAGTAAAATTTGAAAGGGTTTTGGTATATCTTTAAGAGATTCTTCATATGCATGGAAACAGGATATATTTATTATAAAAATGATAAATTTGTTAGAATGTGAATGCATACTTCTCAAGACAATTCATGGCCCTTTTGCTCCCATAACAATGAAAGTTCATTTAATTTCAGCTTTTACAGAATAGGCAGTTACAGTGTCTGGTTTCCTATTCCATGAGCTAATGCTAAGCTTCTCAGCAAGTGCCTGCCTTGTGAGTTAATCTTGCACTCATTATCTGCACTAGCAAAAATACACCCTTGTGACTGAAAGAAATGGCACCTTACCAGAAAACAGAAAAGAAAAGCAGTTGCCCACTGTGATGAGAGAAAACAACCTGAGCATGATGTTCCTTGAGGATCTCTTCAAATTGATACATAATGACAACCATCATCAAAACAAAGATAATATCATAAAAGACTAATAGAAGAGGGTGTAGTAATATTTGAAGTAATAAAACTGTTTCTGACAAAAGCCTGAATAAAGAATGTACTAACACAATCATGGAAAGAATTAGTGGGACTGGATTTCCTTCTAAGCAATCCCACGCTTTTTTGCTATAATGATGAGCAATCAGTTGAAGAAAAAAAAATACAATTACCCTTGCCCTTATGGGGTGCAGCAAGGGATTTATAAAGCATAATTTGCATTTAGAAAACAAGGAGGGTAGTGAGAAACTCAGACTGCTTCCATATGCACCACCAAACTCTCTTTCCAGCTAATGTGCAAGTCTTTTTTTCTTTGTGATTCATCTTCCTGTGCACATTACTCACATTAACCATCACCAAAGACAGTTGTAAGCACAAAGGTCCAATGGGAAAACAGCCCAGAGACTCCCAGGCTTGTGACCTTTGCTCCCTGCTGCTTGTCCTGACCTGAGCTGACCTGCTGCCTGGCACAGGAGAGCCCTGTGGTACAGTACTGATGACAGGCAAGATCTATGTCTCACAAAGGCAAAAAGGAGGTCATTAATGAGGCCATATGAATTTTGGTCAGGTGGCTGCATGGAAGCTGTGCCCTGCCCCACTGGCACCCACCTCCTGCAGGCAGGACAGCGGCAGCAACCTGAGGAGAACAGCCCAGCCCAGCCCAGCCCAGCCCTGCCTCACAGAGCTCAGCCTCAGAGCTGAACTAAGGCCGACGCTCACCACGTCATCTGGGGAGATGTGAGCATTCTCTGACTTGGTCCTCATCTTCTGCATACCACACTCCTCCTCCTCAGCCTTTATCACAGGCTCCATCCTCCAGCAAAGGGAGAGCTGATAGCACCTGTGAAGTCAACTGCTGGCAGCTCTCTCACCAGTACTGGGGCAGGAATCAACATAAATACAGTATTTGGCTTCTGCATTTATTGCTGATATGGTAGAATGTTAAAGTCCAACTTCTATTCATGGAGAGGGCTGTTTAAGCTTATCTTTGTACTGTCTGTTGGTATACATACAAGAAATACAATTACCAGTGCAAGCAGTCCCTGAGACTGTCTTGCACTGAACTACGGCATTTTTCTCAAAACACACCTTTTACTCCTTTCTCCTCTCTCATCTACACTATAATGTTTTTATCTTTGCCCACAGAATGCTATCTGTAAGAGTTATATCCATACAAAGAACAAAACCTCCTTGCAGAGAGTGATATGAATGAGAGTAACACCAGGAAACAGAAACTAGTGCAAAAGTTCTCAAGAAATGTTCATGCCAGGATCAGCTGAACTCATCAGCTACTCCCCCTGTAATGTGTCAGGTCCACCACTCTGCAACACTGACCCAAGGCTGAGACCCAGAAGGAGAGAGAAGCTTTGAGTTACGAGTGTCAGGTATGAGGTCTGAGTGTTTGCGTACAAAGCCAAAAGACAGCAGTTTCCAGAGAGATACTCCTTATCTCTACAATTGTTTGGTTTTTCAAGACACTTTTATTTTGTCTGTTTTGCCTTGGAAACCTGCCATACCTGCTCCCCTGCAAAGAGCAGAGGCTGCCTCTAGTAAACCAGGCTCTTCTACAAAAGCACACAAAGGGCACTGAACTTGAGATGCATTCGTTCTTCCTTGCAGTCACCAGCTAGTTGCCTCTCTATAACTGCTCTCTTCTGGATTTCCCTTTCACACTGATCCATACTGTGACTTTTCCCTCTTCTGGTCTTTAAGCATAAGTCTGAGCACTGATCAAGTGTACATTAACATCTGAGGTTTTTATTTTCTCCACAATGGCTTATAGCTTTTCCCCTTAAAGTCCTGCATCTCCTCAAGAGCAATTCTTACCTTTTATTTTTTCTCTTCCTTCTCCCCACATAAATGCAAGTGAGGGGATTGGAGGAAGCCATTCATATCTGTGAGCTCAAGACCAGAATTTAAATCTTTTTAGGAATTTAGCATATTTCAATTACAATTTTGCTCCCCGGTGCCAATGCTCCTCCCAGCCTTACAGTAAAAAGCAAAGAGGGCAAGAGTGTCAGAGTGCATTGATTTGTTTTCTCCACAGGAACCTGGAGAATAGAGGTGGACTACCAAGATTCAGAGCAAGGGGTGGCCATCACTAAGGGCTGTGCACTACTTCCTGCTAGGAAAACCAATGGAGGTCCCAGAGTGATGGTTACATATTATAGTGACAGGAGATTGGTCTCAGTGAAGGTCTTCCAAGGTGTATGGTCAGTGCTGTTTCTGGCTCATATGCTGTTAGTGGAGAGTGAAGGACTTCAGAAACACAGGGTTTCACTGCCTCATGAATGGAGGAGGGGCACTTGTCTGCAGGGGGAAACCCTGCAGGACTGACACTGCACTGACCACATCCCCAGTGCTGCATCTCCTGGCTGGGCTGCACAGGCCCCAGCTCAGGCCCCACAGCACCACAGGAACCTCTTTGCCTCCAGCAGCTTCATCCAGGTCCTCCTTGGAATTCCTGATTTTTTAAGGGTAAATTTCCTAATTTTTATCCAGTACAAACCTCATGCAAAGAACTATTTGCAGTCAGAAAAGAGGCAGATCTTAACATGGAAGGATGGAAATTCTATATTTTAGTGTGCTAGACTGCTGAAAGAGATATCACATGAGTAGATGAATTGGCTGGTTTTTCCTTTGATATCACATAAATAAAATTAACAAGTAGATTCTTCCTTCAGTCCAAAGACATCTTTTATTTCAGATTTACTACCACGTCAGTACAGAGACAAATTTTGTTACGATGTTCTCAAGCACAAGGCTGATTAATTGAATTGTCAGGCAAGCAACTAGTTGAGATCTTTTAAAAATATTTATAACTGTCGAACACAGAAGCATTGTAGGGTTTTCAGTACTCATTTGTTCCCTCTTTAAGGCTTTCAGATCACTCAAATTGAGCCAAACATTATTATTTTAAAGGATGCTTCTAATATGTTATTATATTATCTCTACAGAAATTGAACATTCATCAGTCCAGGCAAGGTTGTCAGCTTTTAGAACCACAGATATTTATGTATTATGCATTGATATCAATCACAGCAGAAGTATCCGCATTTTTCTTTTCAAAAGAAAACAGGTACACATACGTCCTTTATTATTCTCTTCTCTTTTGATGCTTCTCACATACAGGAACTGCTGCTTTTATATCTTAACAACTGATAACTGTTTAAGTATTAGAAACCACTCTGGCCTGCCTAGGCTAGAAATAGGAGCTAAATTTCCCACACATTAGAAAATAAGCTACTGTAGCAGCTTCCCTAAATAGAAAATTGCAAACACAAATCCAAAGCCAAGCGGAGACAGAGATTGTTTACAAGGGGATTTGCCAAGGTGCCGCTGAATGCAACAGCACACGGCAGGACACAGAGATGCAGGAGAGGATCTCCGATTGCACAGTGATTACATGTATGGCTAAATACCCCGCTGCAGTCTCCCGGGGCTCCCTGCAGGCTGTGCCTGCCCGCACAGGCTGCCCCGTGCGGGAAGGATGCGGTGCGGACCTGCCTGCCCCGCACAGGCTGCTCTGTGCGGGAGGGATGCGGTGCGGACGGGTCTGCCCCGCACAGGCTGCTCTGTGCGGGAGGGATGCGGTGCGGACATTCCTGCCCCGCACAGGCTGCCCCATGCGGGAGGGATGCGGTGCGGACATTCCTGCCCCGCACAGGCTGCCCCATGCGGGAGGGATGCGGTGCGGACATTCCTGCCCGCACAGGCTGCTCTGTGCGGGAGGGATGCGGTGCGGACGGGTCTGCCCCGCACAGGCTGCTCTGTGCGGGAGGGATGCGGTGCGGACATTCCTGCCCGCACAGGCTGCTCTGTTCAGGAGGGATGCGGTGCGGACATTCCNCCCGGGCGCGCCCGGCCCCGCCGGTGCTCCCCACAAACAGCCCCAATCAGCGACAGCAGCGCCGGTAATCAGTGATGACAGCTCCAGTAATGGCCAGCCATAACCGCGCAATAAACAGAAACCGAAGCTTTCATACTGGGTCAATTAAGCTGCAGGCAATGAGAGTCTCTTAAACCACCAGAGTGGCATTTTAAATAGATTACCGAGGCTTTAAAATGTCTTTATTTGATGTGGGCTTTATCTTGTGACATGGCATATTCTCAAATCTTTGCACTACTTGCAAAAGCACTGACAGACCTGCTTACTCTCTTTACTACTCACTCAGTAGAAAAAAAAAGTGAACTTTCTGTTGAAAGCTCAATAGCATTATCGAGTACAGCAGACTGTGGGAGCAGGGAAACGGGAATGAGCACCAGCCTTTGAGTAAAGAGTTCCAGGAGGGATAATGGACTAGCATGAACAAAAAAGAAATCATCTACAATTTAAAAATGGGTGAACAGTTGGCCCACCTCCTGAAATAAATAACAAGACTTTTCCTTTTAATTGAATTAGTCATTAGGATTTCTATTGCATTTTTTGTGCCAAATCTCTAGTTACATCTAAACACATTATACAATATAATATTTTCTATATTGATCACACTTTTTTTTCCTAGAAGAGCAGGTTTTATTGTTCATGAGTAGATAAGAGATGTGGTTTCACACCCAGACAGTGAAACTAGAATATCAGCATAATCCCTCTTAATGCTTTTTTTCTGTTTCAGTTGTGTAATTGTTTCCATAAATATCTGTGAGACTAGGGATCCAAGTGAGCTCAAAAATGGCTCCAATCGATTTCAGTTGTTCACACAGCTGTCTGACTTAAGAATATATCCTTTATCCTTATTTGGATTGCTAACAGAGTCCCAGAAAAATCCGGTAGGACTTTATCTGTTGGTGTGAAACTGACTCCTGATTAATACTAACCAGCCAGTTTAAAGCTGGGATAATACCATTACCTAAAGCTAGATCTTAGAGCCCTACTTACATCATAAACAGAAAAAAAAATCCAGGAACCTTTGAGTTACTCAGGGGGAAAAAAAATCCAACCAGTGTGATTAGTGGATACATAAATTAGTGTTTCCAACTATACAGCTGAAGTCAATAAGAACTTTTATGGGAGCCTCTGGACATCCTGCATCCTTGGCCAAAATTAAAAGATACATACTCATCCGGTACATTACTAACATTAATATATTAGATCCACGCAATTAAAACTAAAGACAATTCTTACACTGTAGTTTTTGGACTATTAAAGGGCACAGAAGAAGGGGGAAAGCAATTTTGACTGAGACATTACTGAGTAATGTAATTTTAACAATATCAAGATATACCAAAGGTTTAAGTACAGTGACCCTATCACTGAGTCATCCAAACTAACAGGTACAATTTAAACTCTGGGAGCCAAAATGTCTAACTTTCTATTTGTCATGGAAAACGGCAATTATTTTTTCATTTAGACTGTTTCTTGATACTGAAGTGTACATTGTGGTGGATTGCACATCTTACAAGGCCCCTCTCTAAGAAAATTAGATCTTGCCACCTGACATGCCAGTGAGAACCATTAGGCTCCCACTGCAATATAAGGCCAGAGAGAAAGTATCTTGCTAAGTTATACTTAAAACAGTGACTAAGTACTTCCTATAATAAATTGTATAAATGATGCAAAGAAAAGGTGGCTATTACGAACACTTTTCTTAAACTATGAAATAGCTATAAAATACTTACATATATTGTGTTTAGCTGTTGGTTTGATTGAGGTTGAATGTTTGTCACATCTGGAGAACACTGGCACAAGTGGCTCTTGGTTTAGATATTTCCATTTCTCTGAGGTTGTCTGCTTTTGTTCCTGGGAAAAGAACAAGCTCTTACAGCAGTGTGCTATGCTACTTAGACCATAATAAGCTTCTACACTGCCTTCTTTCAGATGTCTTTTTGGTCTATTCACATGATTTCAAAGTACTTCAACCTGTTTTGCCAAGTGATCCAGCATTGATGATGCCCTTTCAAAGAGTTTTCCAGGAAATGCTTGATAGCAGAGTTGTCTACAACATAAAATTACATATTAGAAGCACAAAAATCACTCTGTAAGTGAAGAAAATTCTGCTGTGTGATGCATTTTTTTCTGTTTTTACAGAAAGTATCACTTCTGACAGTGTTTGGTTTTCCTACTATAAATCTACCATAGTTTTACTCACACCTCTGCAAACTCTCTCAAAATGTTTTTTACTGGGTCTGCAGGACCATGTACCAATTTCATGGACCATCGACATGGCCTCCTTTGTATTTATATTTGCATTTTTGTTGTGCTTTCTTTTGAAGACACTATTGTTGCTTCAGTGGCACTGCCATCTCACACATCTACAGTTTCACTGCTGTATTTCCATATTTGCTTTCAGCCTCTTCACAACAGAACACTGCTTCTGGGCAGAGTGAGAGACCCACTCAATCTCACACGCTTTCTCCCAGTTTGCAGTGTATTCTCTATGTATAGTCCCAGTTCAGTTCAGGATGTTTTTATGACTAATATGCAAGATTTTTAGGTAGAATGTGCAGATTTTTATTCTGTGATCACTAGCTACATATAGCTAAATCATAAAATTATAAAATAGCCTTCAGACCACCATAGTTATAATAAAAGGACCAGCATGCTCTTTTGTGCACCAGCTGCAGTTATTCAGATATACACTTCCCAGTTTATAATGCATAATTGCAATTTAATTATTTCATAATACACAACAAGATGAGGTTTTTCATCTTCAGTTCAATCACTGTCACTTGAAAGGAATGTCTCTTCCACGTCCTACATCAGAGCACACTTCAAATGAATGTTTTTTGCGATGATCAATGGTAACACCTTTCTGTGATGAATACACATTCAACAACCACCTCCCTACTGAACTTTTGACCTGTAACTGGATAATTTCTGCTTAGGTTATTTAATTTTCCACCCTTGGTTTTTCCAATTACTGCTAAAATAGGCAGAAAAAATGTTTTAGGATAAAAGATCTTTCAACATTATTCCTTAGTGGCATTTGTGAAACAAGTCCACATAAATCAATTCCATATCAACATGACGTATATGGGCATTAGTTAAGTGTACACCTGATCATAGGACTAAAATGTAACAATAAATCAGATTTTTCCAAAAGCTGTTATAAACTTAATTTCAAACAATCACAGATTTGTTAGTATAGCATAGAAATTACACTCTACCAGACAAAATCAACAATTGTTTTGTGGCTATAAGAATGTTATGAGCAACCACATGACATATGAAGTATTTGAGTACCAAGCCCTTAGTGATTCTTAAAGAAGGATTTCATTTTAAACAACCATTTAATTCCTTTTTCTCTGGTAATTTTATAGCCTTGGATTTTATTTAAAAAGCTTATTTTCTATCAGAAACAGAATGTAGAAATCTACATGGAAACTGCGTATTTTTCTATTTAAAAAAAAAAATTGAATATATGCAGTTCTGACAATTCAAGATGGAATTTAAGAAACCGTTTAAATTTGAGCTCTCTTCTTGATGTTAGCAGAGTACATTAACCATCAAGGTAGAAGCGATTGAACATTTAATTATTTTCTTCTGTCTTAGAGAGGTTTTAAGAATTATTCCTAATGTCAAACAGAAATAAATCCTGTCAAGTGGCTATAGTCAATTAACAGGACTCTGCAATATTGAGCTGGGATGGTTACTTTGCTTACTGGCAGATGCTTTAAGATTCTTGTCATTTATTACACCAGAGTTTTACTGTGGGATTCTGTTGCATGCTGCAGAAAAGGTCACAATATGTATCTGGAGAGAAGAAATCCACATGAGGATTTCCCTGACAGTGCTCACAGCTCTGCAGCAAAGAGCAGGGTTTTCACTTCCACAAGGAAAGTGTGGAAGTCTGCTCCCCCATGTAACACACATCCAGACAAGCAGGAGATGCACAAATGTACCTCCATATAACACCTCTGCCACTGCCTTGCCTGCCCTGCTCCCACCTAAACTCTGACAAGGAAACTGCATTTAAACCAGCACAAACCCTGGGAAGGAACTTTATATTTTGGAAAGGGTTAAAAAAGAACCACCAGTAGACTTCACTCTGCTTCCTTTTGTGTCTGATTCAAGCGACACTGCTGGGCAGGAGCCAGAAAAAGGTCACTTTTGACAGAGAAGAATTGTTTGTGGTCCAACAGAACGAGTTCCTTCTTCCGCATTTGGAACTTGTCTCCCTGGCAGGGCAGGCTCTGAACCAGCCTGAGGCCAAACTGGGACACAAAGCTCCAGCGTGGAAGGAATGCTGTCCCATAAAGCAGGTGGTTAGAAATCGTCCTTTTGCCCTCATTTCCATGACATCTGTATTCACTTCTGTTGTGCATCAGTCAGACAGGCTCCTCAGCAGAGATAAGCTGCAGATATCAGTAAGATTTAGGCAAGAAAATGAAGCTACTTTGAAGCAAGTTCTTTTTATTTTCTTTCCACATATAAGATTTTACACTGAATGGGGCTTGATTGCCTGCAGTTTGTATAATTGAGGAGCCACAGCTCTCAGTCCTTAGACAACACAAACTAACCCAGAACACAGGATCCCATCTCATCCAGGGTCTTCTCTTTGGGTCTCACCTCATAAGGCTGATGAGCCCCATGGCCAAGACTTCTTTGCCAGCTTCCACAGGGCAGAGCAGAACAGCCTGAAAAGCAGGGCACTGCCAATGTGAGCAGGAGCCCAGAAACTTTGTGTTACATATCCAAAGCGTGGGAGCTAGGACACATCAGGATGACTTTATATTATCCTGGATTGCCTTTTCCTTCATTTTACTTAGGTGAGCTGTATCAAAAATTATTCACCTGCCAGGTGAATATTACCTAATTTAAGTTTTAGTTTACCTTTGTAAGTCTGTGTATTTTAATGCCTAGTTTTATGAGACTTTTGCTATTTCTGTATGTCATAGATAGTAGAGAAGCAGTAGCTGCTTTGCATAGAGGCAGCAATGATCTGAAATAAAACTGGCGTAGAGGATTATAAAGTAACGGATTAGAGGAGCGGTTCTCCAAGTGTGGAGATGGGATAACACAAGACATTCCTGGGCTATAAACAAGTTACTGATGATCAATTACTGGTCATTAAGCCCTTGGCAGGCCGGTAAAACTGCTTTAGAGATAACAAAGGGAACAAAGAACAAATATTCAACACAGGTCATTAAAACATACTATATATAGTATATTTAGATATAAAGAAGAAATGTGGACCAATGAGGAAAGAGTAACGTGCAGTACGTGCTAAGAACCATATAAAAGTAGCCCCAAACTGATCCTAGAGTAAGATGGAGGAAATCCTCAGCAGCACCACACCCCTCCCAGTGAAGAACCCAGGACACTAACAACTCACCAGAACCCTCTCCCTTGCTTCTTGAGGACCAACAGAAAGGTGGGCATAATTCTGCAGAAAAGGGTGCAGATGAGGAAACTGAGGGGTACTAGCATCTGTTGCATCATGACTGGGAATGAGCTAAAATAATTGGGAAATTTGAAGTGTTGGTTTTAACGAAATAGAACTAACAAGAATGTTTTGATAGTACTGCTAATACCTTAATACTTGTATTGATATGTAAGATTTCATTTTTCAGCCCATATAAAATTCATGGTCTGAGAGTTTTTCCTGTATATTTGGTACCTATATGCTTAGTTGTAATTGTGGATGAAACACAAAAATAGATTAAGAAAGTTGTTATTCCCCAGAGCATAAGGTCTGCATGATGCCAAAAAATACCAAGTGCATGAAACAGAAGTTGCAGTACGAGTTAGAACTAAACCAAGCATATTATCTACAGGAGACAGATTTCAGAGAGACGGTTCAATTGTGCCTATTGCTTGGAAGAATAAATAAAGCCTCCTTAGTTTAGAGAAGGTGAACACTTTTTATTCTGACAGCTCTGCTTTCCCATTAGTAGCTTCCCATGGCATTACCATCAGATTGTTGACAGAAATGTGGTTTTGTAAGTATTAATTTCTAGAGGGGGTGGCTCTGTCCCTTAGGCCATAATTTTTGTCACAATAGAAGCAGCTTTTCACATTGCTAAAATTAGTCTTTCAGTTGACTTTGCCAGCAGAAATATGACAAATGCTTCTGAAAATTCTGATTAAGCAAATTTCGTGGAGATAGTTATTGTAACTTCCTGACATTCTTTTAAAAAATGTAGAACACAGACTACTTGTCTGAGGTATATGCACACATTTAAATAACTTCTTACAGAAATAAAAGGATGTAGATGAGAATGGTCAAGATCAAAATAGCTTTACTGCAATACATACCAGTGTTTCCAGTCCCATTACTGGCGTCAATTACAGTCTACCTGAACCTTCTGGCTGTCAAGGGTTTGATTTTTCTAAATAACAAAGTGGACTGGGGGAATGGAGGACAGGAATTTCCTCTTGTTCATGTACAGTCTCTCATATACAGGGCTGCTGTCAGCATGTTTTTCTGTCCATATTCAACCTGTCTGTGAAATGCTTGTGAAACCTGAAAGTCTGCATCCTTACTTGTCCTGGGAGACCTCTCATTCCACTTCACTGAGTTAGGGGTAAACACCACCTTCACAAAAAGTAACCTTAATGTGGCTGACAAAGAAACCAGGGAGATCACTGTCAATAATAAGGGTGCTTTAAAGGGAGTTGAAAGGACAGGGAATGGAGAAGAGAAGAGGAGCAGATAGAGAATGGTCAGTGCTGTGAGGTCAATGAGAGGAAAGTGTGAAGGGAAGAGATTCTGAGGATAGAATGTTTGTTGTGCCATGATCAAAAGCAAGACCTTTTGGAAGAATTATGTCATTTAATAACAACTCACTATCATTTCTGAAGAACTCAAACTCATCCTTTCTAGTGAAGCTCATCTTAGTGAAAACAGCACCTTGTGTTGTTCAAATAACTAATGTCTTCTGCTTGGTGGCCAAGCATAGCAATGATGACCAGTAATGTCATAAGCCCTTGAAAGCTCTGAATAAAACTACTGAGGAGTCTGGTAGAACTACAGACCCTCAAGTCCTCTATGTCATTGTCAGGCTGGCTCCAGAAATCATTTACTCACTTAAGTAGCCTATTCATCTTTATGTCCCCTCCTTATTGCTTTCTTTCATAATGCAGTACAATTTCTTTTACTCTGATTAATTATAATATCGTAAATGTATCACTGGAAAAGAAGTTCTACCCTTCTAAAGGAAGCATACCTATAAAAACATCAAAACTATTTCTCCTTGACTAAATGTTAATTTTATTTCTGTCTGTGTCAGTTGGTTATTGCTTACAGGATAATGTAGTTCCCATTTTTAAAAGGAAATCAAAGAAAAAGGAGGGAAACAAAAATGGATTCTGTATGTCTAACTGGCCTAGAAGAAAAATTATGCTTTCAAGCTCCTCCTGTGCTGGATGACACAAAGGAATATGTATATATTAAGAAGTCTATCTCTGGAAAATTCATTTTTAGAAAGTGTCAGGAAAGATTAAAGTAGGCCACAAATACCATGTACATGCAGTCAGACTTGGTCAGATGGGGGACAGGCCTGCAGAGCTCAGAGGAAGACATTTAAGCTAGAATGGTAGGTAGTATTTACTGGAGCAAGTCAGGAGCATGGACATGAAGAGGTGGTATGGCTAAACTGATTGGAGTAATTTGTTTAATTTGTTCAGCTCCTGGGACTCAGTCATATATTTGAGCATTTTGGCAGTACAGGTGATTTTGTCAGCTATGGAATTCAGCAAAAAGTCTGGCTATGCCAGCTGTGCACCGTGCTGCTGGAATGAGCTGCTCAAAGTGGATTTGGGGGTTTTGTATTCTTCCCGAGTCCATAAAATTGGCCAGTTGATCTTTCTATGTTTCTGTGATGCTGTTATTATGGTTTATATTTCTCCTTGTCATTCATTTTTTAATTAGCTAGACAGTAGCTGTAAAGACATACATAAGTAGGATACCACGATCCTCTATGGTTAAGGGCAGAAGTTCTACAGCCTATTTTCTTTCTCACAAGCAGTTCTAAATTTCAGAATATTGTTGCATCCCCAGTGTGGGAAAAGGATACAATGGTGGGGAGAGGAGGGGGTGAAATTTTTTTACTCTTTTCAGTTGGAGAGTCCACAAATTTTTTCAGGTATATAAATATCCAAAAGAGATATTAATCTTTTCATAATGCATCAAACATCCCTTGTTAACCTCCTCTAAATATGACAGTTCAGCTTCATGAAGCAATTTCAGCTAGAAGTACAATGCCAGAAGAATCATCATCCCTGACTTATGAATATTTGTAAATTCTTTTAGGAAAAATCACTAGATGTACTGGATGATTTGTTGGACACACATGGCTAGTAGACCATAAAAATCTATTCAGCACAGCCTAGGCAGATTTCAGCTCAAAGGCATTACGGTCTGTAAATAAATATTTCTTCAATTCACCTTTTCTTCCTAGCCTCATTTTGAAATTGGACATTAACACAGCCTAAAATACAGCCCATTCCCATGAGCTTCAAACTATGCTGTTTTCAGTTGTTGAGGACACTCTCCAGAACTAAAGCATTCCCAGCATGACACCATTAATTTTGTGCCGTGTCCATGCCTCTCTCCAGTCCAAGGAAAATTGTACCTTTCCAAGTCCAGAATGGATCAGTCAGAAGATCATAATCTAGGCTTTGCTTTGGGCCATTGACTGAAATATGTCAGTGTGCTTTACTTCATGCTTTTCTTTAACTGTACATGCTCTTGAATACTGTAACAAGTATTTTGCCTTCCATCTCACACATTATCACAGTGTGGTTCATCTGGGATATGCTAAGAAGTTAAAATGCTGCATATTTCTCTAGATCAGACAGTAATATCTTGGGGGGTATTTTGGCCTCCTGGTAGGCACTGTCATCAGCAGAGTATGTTAAGGGAACAATAGTGTCACATTCTTTGTTGTAATTTAAGGAAAGACTGTTTAGAAATCAAGCAACAAGCTTGAATGCAACAGGAATTCAGAGCAGCCTTCACAAATGCATGCACAACAGCTATCTCTGGTCACAGCATAACTTTATCTGCTGAAACAGCAAGGAATGCTGATACTGAATGATTATTATCATCTCAGAAATGAAAGTGCCACTCTGTGAATAGGCGATAAACACCAGCTGAACAAAATTACCTTTATTTAGCATAAAAAAACCTGTGATATTTTAGCTGCATGTGTCTTCAGTGCCTTTAATCCTCATGTAAAATCAAATGGCAGGTAGCCAGAAAACAGAAAATAACACTGAGAATATAAAAGCTTATAGAATTACATATTCTCATCTCCTACTGACAAGTATTATAAGAGGTCCCTCCAGGATCTTTACTGATCTTCACATGTGTGTTGGAAACTAATGAGACACAATAAAAACCTGAGAGATCTCACACATATTTGAGTGTATTTCCTTTGAAAATATTAACTTTAGAGAAAGGATTCCAAGCTAGGACTTGGCTTCAACCAAGATGAGAACAAGTGAAAAAATGCTTCAGCCATTACTGACTTTCAGCCTCCCATGTGTCAGTCTCACCCCTGACAAGAAAAATTGTACTCCTTCTCATGTCCTTCACTTCTCAAACACTTTCTTAGAAGATGATCAAAACAAAGCATGGACAGGCTGGGTGAGGTTAGTGATTTATATAGGACAAAAGAAGTTAGAAATTACTGTCTCCTCCAAAAACTCATCTGTTCCCTAATATTGAATATCTGGTCACACAACAGCTCATCTCGGTATGTATGTTTTTGGCTCGTGTTTTCACTCGCTGAGTACCTTAAGAAATTCTGTTTATTTTGGTCTGCAGCTTCAAGTGACCTGTGTTGCTCACCTGCTTGCATGCCCAGTGCTTCCTTCATAGGCTTCACGGATAAAGTCTTGTGCAAGAAAGAAATCTTAAGCTATCAAAAGTTCTACAGCTTGTGTTCGAAATGGTCTGGATATTCCCACCCTGTAGAATATGAAATATGATTTAGTTTGTCTGCTAAACACTTTTTTTTTTAATCAAGTTTCACTGAAATTACTCGGTATTGTTTCCAATCAAAGACAATGCCATTGTATGGGAAATCCATGGATTTAAAAGTGACACCTGTATCTGTGATTTTGTGAAGAGTGATTTTTTTTTTTTTTCTGTTTCTGGGAAAGCAGATGTCAAGTCAGCTACCCCTAAATACTGAGGAATCAGTACTTCCCTCTCAAGAAACTATGCTTTGTGCAGAAATGCCATGACAGGGACAAAGAATACAGGACAAAGCTTATGTTTAAACCATGTTACTGTGTACCCTGTTTTCAGGGAGAAATCCATTTACTCTGGCATGTCTGAGATTTGGGTTAACTAGTGTGCTTGGTGGTGTTTTGCCATCTCTATGCAAAAATCCTCAAAGATGTGTTGACTTCCATCCTGAATACCTGTGTAATCTTGGATGTCAGGATAAACCCCCAGCAAAATGATGTTGCTCTCTCTGTGAAGGCTGCACGTAGCAAAGGAAGGCTTTACAAAGCTCTAGCCAGTTTTTTGTTTCAGATACTAAAACTTTAATGTACATTCCCAAGGCTGTACCTTCCCTGCCAAGGAAAACATAAAACCAAGTATATTTCAAACAGGAATATAACAGAGGGATACAAATGTTTATCAGAAGCCTTGAGGCTGCATTCATCAGTAAATTTCCAGCAGCCTTTGAGGTGCCCTGTGATGTCCCTGTGGGCATGCTGGCTCCCCTAGGGCACCAGGACTGCTTCCCTCAGGGGCAGCCACCCCAGCTGAGTGTCCTGGGTCTCCCTGGTCCCAGGGTGAGTTTGCTGTCTGATGGAGATTTCACAGCACAAAGTGACAGGCTTTGTGCCTCTTTTTCCCTTCTGGGTTATTTTAGAAGGTTGTCATCTCTTCTTCCACTGTAACTATGAGCCTGGGGAAACAACCTCCTACAAACAACATGCAGCTTTGTAACACCACTGCTCTTTTTTTCTTTTCCCTAAAAAGGGAGCACAGACAAGTAATGATAGGAAACAACAAATGGAAAAAAAAATAAAAAGGAGGGGTGAAATGTGAGAGATGAGAGCTCAAACAAGTATAAGGACCCTAGAGGTGGACACAGAGCAGAGCACACCCCTCCCATAGCCCTGGCCTTTTCCTTATACATTTGAATCTTGAAACTTTTGGCACATATGCTTTGGAAGATCTTCCCCAGTGGTGCTTTCAGGTTCACCACTCTCATGTTTTCAGGCTAAATTCAACCTTCCATTCAATGGTATGAACTATTTTCTGAAACATCTTAGCCTCAGTAACTGTTGTTGCAATAAGAGTGATGAGCAAATATCTCTCTGGACTTGCTTCCATTGTCAAATGCTCTAGAAATCCAGCTTGCAATTTCAAGGGTATATTAAAGCTGCAAGTCACACTCCATAACTGAAAAAATAATGAAAAATAGACATTGGCCAGGCTTTGTTTGGTAATTCCTTATGATTTATAATCAGTTTCAAACAGCACTGGCCCTCAGTAAATAAAAATGTATGGCTTTGTTTATTCCCATGACTAAGATTAAATCTTTTTTCCTGTATGTGTATAACTAAGTTTTGTTAACTCATAAACTACTGCAATCTCTCTTTTTTTTTTTTTTCATTTTCCACACTGTTTAAAATGACCACATCTGCCCTGAAATCCTCCATGGATAATTTACTTTAACGTCTGAAATATCTAATTTATTCCTCTTATTTCTCATTTTCTTCAATAATTACATATGAGATGATCATGACGGTGCTCTCAAGAATCTACATTAGGTACATATTTCTCTTTCAAATTTGCACCCAAATACTTTAGGAGAACACAAATGGTTGAATATTTTGTGGTGATTTTCTTGGATTTGTGCTCAACTTTTTTCAAGAATGTTATTATTTGTTTTACATGGTATTTACAGTGTTCTTTGTCCACCTTCAGCCCAGATGCACAGTTTCTTTCCATGGCTGCTCTGAGACAGTATTTTTTTCATCAAATCTAAATGTCATCTGTATAAATCTTACTAACCTGAAAGGTTTTCAAAATTTATCACGGTTTTCCTCAGGTGGTAAATGCAGCCTAAATACATATCTGAGAAAACAGGCAGCACACAAATGTTTAAAAAACTTTTAAAAATCCTCTTTTATTGTGGCTAATATGAACATCCACCAGGACCCCTGTAATAGATCTGTTTTGTTTCTTCAGGCCTATCAATTGACAAACAAGGAGCTTCATTCATCTTTCCTATAACTACAAGAACTGTTTTGTCTGTTCTTCCAGTCATTCCAGAGCAATAAGTATATCCAGCTCCTCTTTAAAGCATTGCTTTACAGTATGAAGGGATCACATAGGTGTGCAAAATGTTGGACAACTCGCTGCTTTCCTGGGGTTTTTTTTTAGTATTCAAGAGGTATTCATACACTGGAAAATAGCTTCAAAAGATTTTCAGTTTTTTTCTCCTGTTATTACATAGGAACTCAAAGCTTAGATTAACTTCATGCACTGAATTGCATTGCACTTGCCCTTTTTCCCCATCTTTTATGAACTTGTACATTTATTTCTCATATATCTTCTGTGGGCTTAGCCTTGTGCTTTTAACTCTGGAAGTCAACTATCTTCCTCTCCATTCCCTTTAATTTAAGTGTAAAACACAATTCTTGGCAGCATCTTTGTATAAGGGTCACCTGAAAATGAGTACTACACTGGTAATCCCGACACATCCACTGCCAAGGGGACATTCTGGGCCAGGTCATACACATTGCACATGCCAGGTGCCTCTTGCTGAATCTTCCAACCTTTTTCAAAGTGATATCACCTTTTTCAGTTCCTGGATGTCTTCCAGCGGTTCAGGCATTGCACTGGTTTGTGCTTTTTATCACAGTGTACAAGTGTGTACAGTGTGTACAGTGTACAGGCTGTTTCTGTCCTAAATCTCAAACATGACCTGATCTCTTTTCCAGAACTCAAGCTCTCAAATATACTTTCTTCAGCCCTAGTGTAGTTACTGACTGTTCTGAAATAAACTTATTATCCTTTCTTTCTGTTTTTAGACATGACCTCTGTATTTTATATATTCTATGACTCTTTCTTCTTACTATGTTTTTCTAACTAGTTTCCTATAAATCTCCCAAAGTCAAGATAGTGTAAAAATATTTTTATTTTACTATCTTACTCTTTAGTATTAATTTAATACCAATTTATTATCAATATTGTTTGCAAGTCTAGAGTGCTATATTACTTGAATTCCCCTTCAACTCATTTTTCAAACTTACAAAATTTCAGTGCTAGTGGGACTCTCTTAGCCCCTTGCTCTTATCTGGATTGTGATCTAGTTCAATGATCAAGTCATCTGTTTTGAATTATGTCCCATTTCAAACAGATATGTAACATCACAAAATTTGCATCTACACTGTGGCTTTTCCCTTAAAGATTAAGTTTTCAACACTTACCCATCACAGACTCTGGCATCAGAGGATAGCTGCACTTACTGAGACTATCCAGACAATTTCAGACATCAGCTACTTGTAATCATCCCCATGCCAAATTCCTTTCATCCTAAGGTGGCAATCCTACTGTCCTTCCCTACAGGTGGATAGCACAGGAGAGCCAAGACACAAGAAAGCAGCTTTCCTTCCAGGCAAATATTTGCTGTTGTGCTTCTACAACATTTCTTGCTTATGCAATTCTGGTTAGTCTTCCAAGATTGGGGAAAGGCAGCCAAACCTTAGCTCTGGCCAATAGCCAAGGGGCAAGTCAGTGCCAGCATGACAAGAGCAACCACAGCTTCACCTCAGCTGTAAATACAAGGCTGGGACTTTCCCTGAGACTTTGACGGGAAGTTCTTTCATCCCGCGCAGACAGAAAAGGCTTGCAACATCCCCTCACATATTCCTCCCCTGTACACTCACCCTGGCTTCCACTAGATAAATACCAGCTGGGCTTCAGGGTTTCTGTGTCTGCTCCAGGCAGCAGGACCTCTCTGCAGCTCCTGAGGTTTCCCTTGGTCCAAGTACAGCATCTCACCAGCTGAGAAAGCCCTGGCTTGCTGAGGGGGACTGCATCAGCTTGAGTGCACAGGTGAGCTTTGCACAGATGACACAGGTTTCTCTCATTTCTGCAGGTGAGAATGGGGAAAAAAATGGCTAAACTGTCAACCTGAGAAGTTTAGGTGGGCTTGAAGTTAAATTTTTAAGTCTATTGATGAGATTTTTGTCCAGCCTTTCTCTCTGCTGGACAAAAACCACAAAGCCAGGTCATGTCTCCTGGGGTTTTACTGACATTATACAACCTATTTGTAACTAAGAGCTGATGTAAGGCAGCACTGAGAAATAGGAATGTATTTCTTTTCTCTTAAGTCAGGACAAACCAGAACTTCAGATCTGCCAATTAATATTGCATACACAGCAGATAACAAGCTTATTTAATCTCCCAGAGGTTTGTTGTTTTAGTTAAAGTGAAGAAAGTTTTTGCAAATAAGGGTTGGTCAGTGGGGTTTAAATAATGAAGGTAGAAAGTGGATTTTCTTTCCTATGCCAGTGCCAAAATATTGGTTTGAATTTTAGCAGCAAGGGCAGGATGTTGTCTTACCCCAAATTATAAGTTATCACTAATAAAAGTTGGAGCTAATGATTCTTTTCTCTTCTGGACTCATATGTGGATTTCAAGTTTCCTCTTCCCATTCAAGCAGCAAACCAATTTTAATCCTGTTTAATATTTTATAACCAAGGGGCTTCAATGCTGCAGAAAGAAATGGATTTTTCTTAAATATTGTCTTATACTAGCTCCACATTATTAATTCAGAGAGCATTTGCAGCTGTCAGATCTGTTCTTCAGCTTTGATATACGAAAATTTCATATCCCCTCTAAATCTGTAACACAAACTGTCACTCAGACTGTAGGCTAATTTTTTTCAAGTCTGTTAAAACTTCATAAAATGATGCAATTAGTGGAAGATGAAAATTCTTTTTTAGATGTGGCCTTTCTGAAGCTCCTAGATTTGTTAATAGCAATGATTTAGACTAGCATGAAGTAGCACTGTAACTACATACCAAAACATTGCAATAGTCACTGAGAAATCAAGCATCTCTGTGTTTTCTTCCTGTGTTTTCTTCCTCCATATTGGAATTTTCTCATAAACATATTAAGCACTTTTCATATTTGTACATTTTTAGGCAGATGGTATGTTTTTTAAATTACTTTTCCTAGTTATTGGCAGAAATGATATTCAGATGAGGGGTCTATTTGTGTTGAGAAATTATTAACAAAGTGTGTAGCCTACACTAGTAGCTGGTTTCAGAGCGGGAGCTCGCTTGGGAATGAATCTGCTGCCCTCCACCATGCATCATCCCATGTCTCACATTGCAATGTGAGCAGCTGGGGACATGCAATCTTGGCTGCTCATGGGTGGAACAAAACAATCTCATAGCTAATTGCAATTAAGTTCACAGGACCAGACCAGAGCTACTCCAGCTCTGCTCATCTTTTACTACAAAATAAAAACCCCATCAGCGTGGGTGTTTTCTGCTCCCTATAAACACAGTCTCTTAGAAATACAGACAGCAACTGAGACATTCAGGCAGAGTAATTAAAATCTACATGTTTTAAGGTCTCTTTAACTGCACTGCCCAGTTTAATTTTTATTTAAACCTCTCTATTTGGTTACTTCAAGATTTGAGTCAACATTTCTTCCTTTCTCATCTTGGTTGCTGAACTAGCAGAGTGGAACTGCAACATTTTCAGTATCTTGTTTTCTGTGGGACATTTTTGAGACATTGGCATTTTGACTTAATTTTTATTCTATTCAGATTTCAATGTATATTGACTTAGGGGTTCAAAAGCCAGGTTTTGGGAAGAAAAGGTAGAGAAAGGTATTTAAATGTAACATTTGCATGCTTATTGCAGTTTAAATGTGGGGAGCTTTTTGTCCCTGCATGCTCTAAAACAAAATACTGGGTTTTTTTCCTCTTTTGACATCACTGTTTAGAACCAGATAATATATTCTTTTTTAAAATTTCTCCAACATGTACTCCCCTTAGTGAGAGCACTGTCAATAAAATACTCATTTAATTCACTTACCAGATGTTTGTAGGGAGGGCTGTGGGAAATAGGTGCACTCCCAAATGTCCTCATGAGCCCTTCCTGGGCTCCCAAGAGTCTCTCCTCCCAGCTGTGGCAGTCTGGGCAGGGTGCTGGGACTGTGCCAGGCAGCAGCCAGCAGCTCAGATAAGCACTGGTTGTATTGGTGCTTCTTGGAAACAGGGAATAGCTGCCTCTAATACTCATTAGAGGAGTGACAAAGCTTCCTCCCAACTTCCCAGTGACTGCTGAGTACAGCCCTGGATGCTCAGTTGCAAAGTTGGCTTTCAGCTGTTTTGTTTCCTTTCCCAGACTGCTGTCTCTCCTGGTGGGGTTACTGGAGAAATGCCCCGACTTTGGTGGTGGCACCATGCTGGAGACAGGCTCAGGCTACCTGGCTTGGCACTGCTCTTCCAGTGCTTGGCTGAGCTGCCTTATTTGTGGCACTGACAGAGCAACACAGGCCAGCTTGGCTCAGCAGCAAGGCTAGGTCTAACCTTCCACTAGGATGTGCAGTTCCCAAGACTGTCTTTGGAAAACATAAGGTTAAGATTAAGTCAGTAGTGAGGACAGGTTCTTAGCTATGGATGAGTTCCCTACATGTGCTTTTCCCAAGTGGAGCAGCCTCACCAGGACAAACAAGAATGTGAAGATGCAGAAAAACCACTTCCATAAGCAGCACAATTTCCCTAAAAAATGAGAATATTAATAAATGCAATTTGAGTTCTGAAACCTGAGTGGCTCCAGAGCTTCATATAACTTGACACTTCAGAGGTGCTTAATTATAATAATCTGCTACAAACTCAATGATCAATGGTGAAAAGGCTTAACCATCCAATTCAGACAAGTTACAGCACCTGAGACTGGGATCAAAGTGTTTTACTGCTGCCTGTCACCTTTAGTGATGCCAACTATGTGAGCAAGTTTCTGGAGACCTCTAGATAAACTAAGAGAGCTAAGAAATTAAGTGGGGAAGTTGATTGCCAAAGAGCAAAACACTTTCTGGCATCATTAAAGCAGAGGATAGTTTGACAAATGATTTCTCTGGGGTGGTCCTTTGCTATGATGACTGTGAGAGCAGGAAATATGTAAAAGACATAAGTACTCACAACAAGTGGATAATTATGCAATAATCATAATAGCATAAAATGGTAATTCAATAAAGACAATGAGTTTATTCAGAAAACTCAGTTCCTTATTTTGTATTGCATTTCCTTGCTGGAGATGCAAGAGAGGGTCACCCTGCAGGAGGGAATTATTTTGTCCAATTAGGCAATTACAAAAGCAGCATGACACTTTGTTTTGTACCTCCTGGCACCCTCTTCTTTGCTCTTCAGCTAAGTTTAGTAAAAAGCTTTTATGTGTCTCTGTTCCAAACACCCACTTTTTCCTTCACTCCTTTTTTGCTTATTGAATAGTTTTGACATGCAGAACCAAGAGTGACTCCTGCCTCAACCCCACATATTTCACAGGAGTAGGAACAGTGACCTTGACTGAGACCCAGGAGCAAGTAGCAGATGGAAATCAGGGTGTTCTCTCTGAAGGCCACAGCCTGTGTGTAAGAGGGCACAAGCAGCAGGGGTTTGTAAGAGATGTTTTGTAAGGTTTCCTGTCCTCCATGCAGTGGCACAGGCTAACTCTGGCTACCCTGTAAGCAAGTTGGTGGCAGTGCTGTGCCCCAGGAGCGGTGTCTCGAGGCAGAGAGTGTCATTTGTATGAACATCTGGGCTGGGAGAGCAGCTATTGACTCACTGCTGTGCACACCCATCCCTGCTTGCCAGGCAGGAATCACCAGCAGCAGCAGCAGCTTGGGCATCTGCAAAACCTGGGCTGAACTCAAAGGAGGCTTTGTTATTTAAAAAAAAAAAAAAATCACAAACTCTAGATCTTTCCTTTTCTCAGAATTGTATGCTGCCCTCAACAGCTCTATCAATTTTTTACTAATTCCACCACTGGTGTTTTTCTTCTATTTTAAAAGCAGGTTTCTAAATTCAGGCTTCTTAGCAATTAATTTTCAAAGTCTGTAACTTAAGGTTATTGCTTAAAGAGTTTTGAAATCTGTGGCTAAGTAAGAAACAGAGCTTCTTCCATCTTAGGAAGAATTTAAAAACTTACCTGATAAGAATTATTCCTTATTGAAAAATGCAACAACATGTAAAAATATATATCTCAGTGCCTTTTTTTGTTGGTTTGGTTTGGTTTGTTGGTGAGGGGTGTGTTTTGGGTTTTTTGGTTTGGTTTGGTTTTTGTTTTTTTTTAAGGAATAATTTATTCTGAAAATATCAGTGTTCATTTTGTCCTGGAGGCAGGCATGTCTCTGCAGATGCCACTAAAATTCCATCAAGTGAGAGAGGAAAGTGTTCAAGTCCACATAAAATAAAGAAAGGACTGTGTACTAAACACAGTTAGTACACTTCACATCAAGTGAGTAAGGGAACTGATGAAACTATCCACAGTCTTTAGTGGATATGTCCATAAATCACGTCTTTAAACATAGATTAAGGAACTTTCTGTAAAATCTTCTTGGCCCCATTCCAGAAATGTTGCAAATCTACATTTATTTGTTTTGGCAAGAAAACTTCATATTCATGCTCTCTTTCCTTAAATCTTTCATCATATTCTCACTTCTCAGATTTCTAAGAGTGTAAGACTGTCAAGAACATTGTCACTGCAGCCACCTTGCTCTTTCTTCTGTGAAAGATGCCACAAAACAACTGGACTTCATTTCCCCTCTAGTGCAACCTAGTCCAAAAGCAAGAGAACTGCAAATCAAGAATTTGTTAGAGTAAATGAGAAGAGAATCAGGCTTTTCATGCTCTCCTGGAGCTCATAATAAATATGCAGTGTGAACACTTACACTGTTAGTGTTGCTGGTGTAATTTCAGCTAATTCCAGTCTCAATGCAAAGCAGGATGGTTGTCAGCAAAAGCCTTGCAAATAGCATCCCCTGCCTCATTCTCCATTAATTTCAGGAGACCACAATTACTTTGGGTCAAAACTGCTTGCTTCACTTGCTTCCTTCTCTTTGAGTAGTACAGACATGTATTTGGGTGTGTATACGTCACAAATTTAGCTTGATTCCATAGGATGTGAGAAATCCTCTCACTTGTGCAGAGGTACCTGAGTGTCTCATATTTATGTGTGTTCCTCAGCCATTTTTTAGTGATGATCTCAAACAAATTCCAGGAGGGCAGAGTGCTCGTTTCTCATGTTGCATGAAAGAGGGCAGCTGGAGGCCCCACAGAAGAGTCCTGAAAAATGAAAGACTATAATGTGACTATATACATTTGAAATACCTAAAATCCACTAGAATAAATGTTATAGGAGTCATCTCCTGTGATTAGAAACAGTTTCAATCAGTGCCTGTAATCAGCCAAGAAACACAAACCCCTAGGAAGCCAGGCTTCATTATTTCTAGTGATATTTCTCTGTGAGATACAGCTACTTGTTACTGTCTCTAAATGGCAGATAAAAGATGCTCAAGAGAATCGCTTCACAGTGAGGGAGCAACTCTGCAGGAATCCAAGAGGTGCCTCTCCATGCCTGGTGGATCTGCAAGTGTGGCTTTCAAGGCCTCAGAGCATCTCCTGGGCCAGCTGGGATAAACCCAGTGCCCCTGCACTGTGGGCAGGTCTCTCTCTCTCTCCCCCTCACACTTCCTCACTTTCACGTGTTTTAAGAAGTATTTTCATTCTTCTTGCAGTTGAATGGGCTGGATTCAAGTTTAATACCTACAAATCTCAAAATAGAACAACAGCCCTGAAGAGACTGAAGAAATTACTCAAGTTATAGCTGTATATTACGTATCTGTGGGAGCAGCTGCAGGTGGTGAGATTTCCAGCCCTCTCAGTATTTTGTTATGATTTAGATAACATTAAGCGCATCTATTTAGGACTATATTTCATCTGTTTGAGGAGCCTTCAGGCAGTTTTAGTGTACTCCTGATAAAAAGTGATGAGGTGGGAAATGCAATGTCCTCCATAGGTGGATTTATTGTCTCAAAAAATTATTTTTTATCAGCTTTGTCAAAACTTGGAGCTCAGGATTTTCTGCTGAGAAGAACAGCAGATATTCATTTGCTTGAAAGAAAGTTCATTACTAATTTGTTATAATAGGTTTGTTGGACCTATTCTTTTGTTTTCCTTTGTGTTTAATACTGTATTAATCATGGGACAGTAGTTTAGCCACATGCCTATTAGTTTTAGGTGCATCAAGAAACAGAAAAAGCAATTTGTAATTTAAGGCAGATTTGGTTCCACAGCAGTCAGCTTATAAGAAACAGTATAACAGTATTTGTTATAGAGTGTTCTTTCTCACTCTGTGGGAATAGTAAAATGAAATTTTAAGTAAATGGGATTGACTCAGAGTGGTGTACCTGTCTTTCTAGGGAGAATTTCTAAATCTCATCACCTGTTCTCCACATCACAACAGCATTACTGTATACTAAGCTTTTGTTAACTACTTCATCAAGTATTCCAAAGATGCAGCACCACTTATGCAAGAAATAAAGTAATAACATCTCTCTCTTTGTACTATAGTTAATGGGCTACTATGCGTAATTTTACTGTAGTAGGGCATTTTTATCCAATATACACATTTTGGTCATAGATTACAAGACAAAGCAGGAGTCATATTTACAAAAAAACCCCTACAGTTAGGGATGACTTCTGCTTGCCAGTACATGCAATAAACATTTAAGACAATAACGACAACTCTATTAGAGATAGAAAATTTTTAACTTTGGAGAACCTGACAGTGTGGGAAACTAAGAATTATCAGAGAAAAAAGTATAAATCCAAATAGACATATGTACCCATTTACTTATTTGGTTCAAGTTCACCGTGCCCACCCACAGGTACATAGAAATAAAAAGAAACTATGAGAAACAGAGGCCTGATATTAAAAAATAAAGTAAGTAAATAAAAAATAATCCTGGCCATGTCCACTGCCTTTGGCAGTGCTCTTTTTTGCCACTAACATAAGTACATGCCATTGGGATGGTGTCACAACACCGTGGTTACCAGGAGTGCTCAACCATGATTGAGAAGGATGCAGGTAATCAGGTAGGGAGGGATTAGGTGTGCACAGAGGCATCGGGAGAGCAAACCTGACTGAACCTGCTTGGTCTGTTCAAAGATCTATGAGGAAGGTCTGCAGGACATGAGACAAGGGTTCATTTTCACCATTTCAACACTAAATGCCAACTCAAGATCAGCTTACAGTAAGTCAGCAAAGTTGAAATGAGCAATCACATCAAGACCAACAGTGTTGAGGGCTTACTCTCTGTAGTGTTGGTGGGAATCTCTTTTCAAAATGTTTTAGAAGAGAATGCTCTGAACCTCTGTCATTGAAGTGAGTTGTGCTCAGCCCTGACTGAGTGGTTCAAACTATGCAAGCAAGTTCCTGAATCCATGTAAGGAGCTGCATGCTTCCAGGTGTTTCCTGACTAGAGAGATACAGAACCTTGACTGAATAAAGCCTCTGACAGAGGCTTGAGGACTTATCTGTGTGAATGCTGCGTGAGAAAGCTCAGCTAACCTTTGCTGTAATGAAAACAAGAGATATAGAAGCCAAAAACAAAACAAAACAAAACAAACAAACAAACA
>VXBR01007014.1:1885135-1902083 GCA_013400215.1 Cisticola juncidis
TTTTTTTGAGATTCACTTCAAGGTAGCTGTTCTCTGAGTTATGTAGGGTTTTTGAGCTTTTCTTGCCTGAGCCAGTGCTGGAGTCAAAGAAGACAGAGTCTGCTAATTAGTGTTTCCAAGGTTGTTTATTCTTTCATTGTCTCTCAGTTCTTTCTCAGCTCTGCAAGGCGTCCCCAGCAGAGCAGGACACACGGCAGACTGGGGTAGATCAGAGGGTCCAGACCTCATGTACCATTTCCTTGATCCAACCACTGTCCACAACGTACTTTTTATTTACAAATTTATACCAATACTTACTACCTATGTTAACATGTAATTTCTACTCTAAACCAATCCTTGTGATCTAACTCAACAGAAAATGGGATACGAGAGCAAGAACAAGGAGGACAGGACCACTCCCCAATTCCTCCATCTTGCCTCTTCAAACCCATATACTAAAATCCTAGATTCTACATTTACACTCTGTGATAAACTAACTACTACTTATTTCAAACTCTCTTAGCTTGTAATTCTTCGTACAATGTGGGCATTCACTCCCATGGACAGGGATCAGAGGCAGTGTCCTCCTGGGCTCTGTGTGAGGCTGGCTGACCCCCTTGTGCAGATCCCAGACCCCTCTGTCCGGTCTCCAAACCCTCCTGCTCAGGTCTCAGACCCTTCAGGGCAACCAGAGGGATGCCCTGGACTCCAACAGACAAGCATCTGTGAGGCTTGGTTTAAACACAGTTCATTCTGCCTTAGAACCTCCTGAGACCACAACCAGAGCAATTTGGTTTGTTCCTTTTTTAAATGTAAATAGTAAAATTATTATTTCCTGCTTTATTCATCTTGTCTTTCTAACTTTTGAATCACTCCACTGATCTTCCACTTGCATTTCATGTCACATCTTTCTGATATTTCCATTATCCGTCCCATTCCCACCTTTCCAGTTTTGGCATTCATCTGTGGTATTGCTTCCACTAGCATATATGTCCTTTTTCCCATGTACAAAGCCATGTTCCTGTCTTAATTCAATTTCCTACATAATCAAGTATTTGCATATAACTGCTTAACTAAACACTGTACCTTCCCCATGGTTCACTTCCCCTTAGTATTTATGCAATGAGGAATAATTAGACTGTTGCAGGTGACTTCTTTTTTCTTTCAGCATCTCCTTTTATCTTTACTGACCAAGAAAACTCAGAGATTACCACCATTTTCCTTAAAATAGGATAACTCAGTGTAGAAGAATACAACAACAATGCAGAGGAGAAAGGACACAGTTAATAATTGCTGAAGCTTACATGGATTATCCTTCAAATAACAAAAAGCATTACAAGTGCTCTAATATTAGGGGGATGGATATAAGGAAAAATATTATGTATGCATAGAAATCTCTATGGTTTTTTCTCAGATAATATATAACTACATATGTAAAAGAACAGATAATGATTACTGCATGTTTCTTTGCTGGCATTTCTGCTTTCCTCTGGTGCTTTGAGAGCACCCAGCATAACCCATGGGCAGGGAGCACAGTTCCACTGCCATTGGCTGCTGAGTGACAGCCCAGTGTCAGCCTTTGGGCTGAGCTCCCTGTTAACAAAAACCTTGTGTCTCTTGTGATATATTTCTGCTTCCCATCCTTCATGCAGACACACCACAATAAAACACCTCCTTCTACAGAAAGTTACTACCTTCTTAGATTCCAGCTACTGCTGTCATGAATCTTGGAGTCCAGTTTCCTTCTTTTGACTTTACAACCACACAGTTGCCATAAGATGCTGCATTTTCTTCAAACACACACAGCAGTGCCAGGATGTGACTATACACTCTCTATATGGTTGTATCCTACTGCCTGAATTAACCTCCAGACATTCACTGCCAAGCCTACAATCTTCTTTTAGTTCAATTAGAGCCAGCTGACACAAAGACATGTTGAAAGGAAGAAAAAGAAGGATTCTATGGAGAAAATTAAATTAATTACTGTATTTTTTAGAAGAAGGCATGGTCCAGAAAATCTGGAATGTAAAAGTAAACTTGCCTTGTCTTACATGGGATTTTCAGAAATAACAGATGCACTATCAGTTTTGCAATATAATTCATTTGTTAAAAAGTTCATTGGTGAATAGTTTATTTCTAATATATAATGTGTGCTTTCATAACAACTATGAGCATCCTGATTATCTCTTATGAAGAAAAGGTGAATTCTGCTCAATTTATTCAAGCAAATTGTCTCTCTTGTTAAAAATGGTATTAAGCTATATTAGAGCCAAGTACTAAAGAAAACCTTAACTGTCTTCAGCTTTCTATGCCTTGTACATTCCCTTTACGTCTTAGATAGCACTTCAAGAAACCACATTTTTGAAAATAACACATTTCTTCCATTATTTGATCATTTCTTCTCCCTCTTTTTTTTTCTTCTCTGGCAAAACAAGTCCAGTGTTCACTAGTAAATGAGGTGTTCAGTATAAGTGAACAGTGGAAGCACTTTATAGACTTATTTCTTGCTGATGGATCCATTCCTATGTTAAATATGTTTATAAGCCCAAAACAAAACATAAGTTGACTGATCTACCAAATATAATACCTGATGTAATCTGTCTGAGTTTTGTTTTTTTCCAGCCCAAGTTTAGAGAGGAGAATGAATTGCACAGCTCACTCAGCAATAACTTGAGGATTTCTTGAGGACAAACACAGATGTTTTCAACTGGATGACTGCATGTTACAAATAAGTTTTACTTTTTATTTTAGATTGGAGAGTATTTTGTTAAAAACTAAAATTAAGGAAAGAGAGTTGAGTCTTATTTGGTAGTGAGTTGGACCACTTATTAATATTGCGTAAGCAACCTTCTGTTTTTTGAAATACAGACTATCCCTAGAAAGGAATTTCATAGCTTTAGTCATACTGGAGCCTCCTGGGACATTAACAAAGTCCTCAGAGAATGATTTTCAAATATATCAAAGGGCTTTGCAATTTTATGCATGTGTCAGAGCACACAAATAGGCAAGACACATTCAGATGGGTCCCTTTTAGGATCTGTTTTCATGCTCAGTGTACTACTTGTCAAAGTACATTGAGTCCAGCTGCTGAGAGCCAGGTTTAACACCCTGCTGCAGTGCAAAGCCTCCTGTGGGACCTGTCTGAGCCACACAGATGCTCCAGCACAGAGGTGTTCAGCCCTTCTCTGCCTGAATGACCAGAATGACCTGCCCTAATGACCAGAGGCAATTGCATTGGCACCTCTCCAAACCAGGGCTCCCACAGCCCGGTGTGAGAATGCAGCTGGGCAGGCACTGATGGCAGCTGAGGGCTGCATAGCCACATGCAGAAGTAGTCCAAGACAAAATCTTCACATATGATTCTCAGAATAAGAATTTATGTGTCTATCTTGCTAGCAAAGGTGAAACCCTACAGCACAGGCCACAGCTGTTTGCATCCTTGATTCACAGCTCTTATCCCTAAGTCATGGCAAGTAGGGGGAAGCTGAGGCTTGATTTTTTTTCATTCACCAAACAAATGCAAGTTTTGTGTCAGATAATTCAAAATCATGTCAGTTTTTTAAAAAGCAAAAACTGTTCTGGCTAGAGAAAAATACAAAAGAAACAGAAGAACATCATCTCAGTAAAAGGCAGTACCTGTGAATTGCGAGTACATACGAGTATTCTGAATGGTGCTTCACAGAAGAATGTAAACAAAAGGTTCATAAACAAGAGCAAAGTTGTTTTGGTTCCAGCTAACCATTTCACACATTTCTTTCCTTCATATTTAAAACCTGTTATTCTGATAGCACTAATTAGGATCGTTAGCACTGAGGCAGTAAAAGACTTGAATTGGGACTCCTGCAAATTAATTGCTGCTCTAAGTACCAAATTGATGCAAAGCTCAAGAGATGGGTCAGACAGGTATGTCTGAGGGACAGACCCTGAGACCAGGATCTCCTGTTGGAGGTCTTCAGTTTTCTGCTCTGAATTCACCTTTTGTTAAGGGAGGACAGCATGTGGACCCACTGCAAGACCTATGGAACAGACCTTTTTGATTCTGTATTTATATCATGAGTCTCACCCTGCAAGTACAGAGCAAACACACTGCGATTGCATGGATAATACATTAAAGACTTTGAAGTAGCCAGGTACAGTGATAAAGGAAGAGAGATAAAACCTCAAAGAGAATTTTACTATGAGTAATATATAAATATCAGAAATCTATTTTCAACATGAAATATTCAAGTCCACTGTCCAAATGCTTCTTGGAACATTCTTCAGGAAATTGAAGAACAATAATAAAACAAACTGGCACTGACTACTTGCATTAAGGAAATACTGAGAGCAACAGGTAGGTTTATAGCTACCTTTCATAATAACCTTTCATAAAGTATTTTGAAAAAGATCTTCCAGGTTCTAAGCTAATAAGAAACAGACTCCTCCTCAATGCTTTTCTATAGCATAAGTAAACAGAAATTACTCTGAAAAGTGTGCTACCCTTGCTCTCTGTGCCCCTGTGTCTTTTCCTCCTATTTTCTCTTTGAGAGAGGAAAACTGAAACAGTTCAGCTGGATGTTAAAATCCATAAAATGGATAGAAAAGAGAGTGCCATAAGAGATGCAGGACTGAATATTCAGAATGTTTTTTCAAAAATTGTACATAAACCTTCTGAGAGTGTGTATTCAGAAAAGTGTGCAGGAATCATATTAAAGGACAAGAAGAGGCTAAGATGTCTATTTTGTACATCCAGAGTAAATACAAACCTTTTATTTTCAAGAGATTGATGATTTGCTTAGTTCATTCTGATTACTTGTGTTTTTTTTAACAGATGAAAAAAAATTCTTCCAACACAATGGCTTTGACTCCTACCACTTCTAACAAAAGAGAGACAGTGTGCATATTTGGAACTGGAGATTTTGGACGAGCTCTGGGGCATAAGTTGATTCAGTCTGGCTACCCCGTGGTGTATGGAAGCCGAAGCACCCAGATATCCAACCTGATTCCCAAGGATGCAGAGGTGTTGAGCCATGCAGAGGCAGCACAGAAAGCTGCCATCATCATTATAGCAATCCAGAGGCAGCATTACAACTTTCTTATGCCACTAGCAGAAGTTCTCCATGGAAAAGTCTTGGTGGATATAAGCAACAACTTGAAATTAAACCAGTACCCCGAGTCCAACGCGGAATACCTGGCTCAGCTGCTGCCTGGCAGTAAGGTTGTGAAAGCCTTTAACACCGTGTCAGCCTGGGCCTTGCAGTCGGGCACGCTGGATGCAAGCCGGCAGGTAAGGCTGAGCAACGGGGATCTCCTCTGCACGGAGCTGCACATCTCACAGCTTCTTATCAGCTGCACAAAACACACCTGGGACACTGGAATTAGGCACAGTTGAAAGGGTATTTTCACTATAATCTCCCATTTCAAACTAAATCTGAGCTAAAATTTCCTTTGGATTATTAATATGGCATGACAAGGAATATTGTCATAAAGAAATGTCACGTCATAAAGAAAGCTTGCCTCTGAACTCAGAAAGGTGTTTAGAGACACTAGAAAAGCAAGAGAAGAAATATATATAGCAGAGCTACAAGACAGACAACAAAACAGGAGAGTTACATCAGTTGTTCATCAGAGTTGTAAAGTTAAGCAGGAATGAGACAGGAGGATCTTTCAAAGCAAGAATAAAATGAAGAAAGCAAAACAAGGGAGGCAAGGGATATGATAGGACAATGAGTATGGGCAAAAGAAGTATGCTGGAAGGTGAATAAATTACTGAAGTTTTTAAAATTACGGTCACCTAAGTTTAACACATTAGTGTGTGCAAACTCTTTTAACCAGCTCCTCAACAACAGGCCAGCAAGCACAGAGTTGGCCATGAAAGGAATAGATCAGATTAATTGAAGATAAATTATTTATTATGGCCCTGTTTTCTGCCACTTCAAAGGAAAGTGCTCTTGTACAACACATGAAATCATCCAGCTACTCAAACCATTGCTAACTTTGCTCTCTGCTGCCATATAAATGGTTTTGGCTAGAGACTCAAGGGCTTCCAAATTCAGGTTCTACAAAAGCCTTTACCATCTCAACAAGAGCAGAATTTGCCCCCTTTCTCCTAGTTACAAAAGGATTATTGTCTTACGCACTCACAGAAAAGATGACCTATTCACTATTTTACTAGACCTGGAAAGAACTAATATTTACTTTTGTGACAGGGAAATCATGTTTTAAAAATATCTGTCCTCACTTCCCTGGAGTATTTATGGATCACTATAGCAGCAACTGAAAATTTTGCTCTTACTTACTGCTATTGAAAATTTTTCTTCTATTTAGTCCTATAAAATCTTGTGCTTACAAACTACTTGCAGATCTTCAGAAAAGTATGTCAAGTCTTTTACTCAAAGACGTATACTAAGCCTGTTACACACTGTTCTTTCCAGATATAAAATCTTGCCACTGAAACAATGTTTTTCCCTAAAATAAAGAATCATATTCAGAGTTCTTTGACTTGTTTGCCAAAAGTACCTATAGGATACTTTTTTGCCTATATTAATTAAGGTCAGCAGTAAGCCAAGTAAGGAAAGAAGCAGCCTAGGAAGCTTGTGTTTACTGTCCATATCCAGGCTGGATAGCAGCAGAGAAAGTTACAAAAATCTGTAAAAATAAACTTCTGTTTTTGTCTGCAGGTGTTTGTCTGTGGAGATGATGTGCAAGCTAAACAAATGGTCATGGATATTGTTCGTGCACTGGGTCTCACTCCACTGGATAAGGGATCCCTCTTGGCTGCTCAGGAAATAGAAAATTACCCTCTGCAACTCTTTCCAATGTGGAGGTTTCCCTTCTTTTTGTCCCTTGGCTTAACTGCATTCTTCTTCTTCTACTGTTTGGCTCTTGATGTAATTTACACTTATATTTACGAAAACAATAACTTTTCATTTTTTATTGCAATAACCATTCCAAATCGGGTCTGCCCTGTAATGGCACTCATCCTTCTTGCCTTGGTTTATCTTCCTGGTATATTTGCTGCAATTATTCAGTTATACAGAGGTACCAAATACCGCCGTTTTCCAAACTGGCTGGACAAATGGATGCTGTGTAGGAAACAACTTGGACTAATAGCCTTGGCATTTGCTTCCCTGCATGCTGTGTTCACTCTTGTTTTTCCATTGCGCGCCTTCGTAAGATGGAGAATAAGCAAAGGAATCATCTCCCAGGTAAATTTTGTTCCCTGCTCTAAGTCTTCCTTTCTTCTGGCCCTGTTAAAATACTACCCTGCGTCATGAGCTTCAGAAATCCATGTGGACAGTCCAATGTTCTTTGAAATAGAGTAATATTCCTAGCTTGTGTTTCTTTTTGACATTGATATAGCTACATTTTGTTGATACTATGTTAAGCTGAGGGGATTTCTGGCCTCAGTCTTCCTCTTAGATAGTTGCCATATTAATAAATTTATCAGGGAAAATGTAAACACTATTTCTTCATATACCTTCAAGAATATAATATATTATGATTTTCTGATCTTACTTAACAAAGGATCACATATCTCTTTTCAACAGGTCTATAGAAGAGTAAAATAGGTACCTCAATTACAGTTACTTGGAATCTATATGTAACATAATACCTCTCCTGCTTTTTGTGCAGGCATCCAAAGTAAATCTCTGATGATTGGAGAGTTAATGTATAGTGTTCATCTCCTACTTACTTGTAAGGAAACTTCTTCTACTTCTTGGTGCTAAAACTACTATCACTAAAATACATCTGGTCTTCTTTTCTTCAGGCACTGAACAATAAAACAGAACCACTTGACACCACCAATGCCTGGATTAGTGACTCTTACTTGGCTTTGGGAGTTTTAGGATATTTTTTATTTGTTCTTCTGGGAATAACTTCCTTGCCTTCAGTCAGCAACAATGTCAACTGGAGAGAATTTCGATTTGTTCAGGTAAAAAGACCATCTCTAAAAAAACCTTCTTCTAAAAAAAACCTCCTTCCCTTATCAACAGTGGCCATGGCCAGGTTCACTAGAGACTTATGGCTTTTCTCCATTAGTATCTCCAAATGTGATCTGTGCATTATCCACCATCACACAGTGAAAAAAAAATCTACATGGCCACAGAGCTGTAAAAACTCAAAACTTCTCTGATGGCTGCTTATGGCACAACTGGGATTACTGCATTAACAAGAGAAAGCTGGGAAGATGTGAGGTCCTAAAGGAAAAACAGAAAGCTGACTTTAACATCAAAATCCACAATTGTTCTAGGTCACAAAATAATTTAGCCATTTTATTGGGCTGATTTTTTTTGGTTCACAAGATAGTTCAGTTAAAATGGATCTGAAAATTACTTTATAACTCAAATCTTCTCAGTGCCAAGCATCTGAAGAGAATCTGCGATTTCTGCAGATTGTAAAAGCTGCTGTGACTATAAACAGGCTGCCCTCAGTAACACCATAATCTCAGCTCTCCGTTTGGAGGAAGTTTGGTGCAAGCTGCCATGCCTCTGCAGGAAGCAGGCTGGAGGGGAGGGGAGGCAAGAGAAGGGGAAATTACTATCAATGAATGTTTGATCAAGGCAAAAAACTTGCACAGTATGATACTTCTGGATGGATCAGCACTAGAGCATAAAAAAATCTTAGCTCTCTCCACTGAATGTCAGTGTTTTCTCTGTTTTTCACAAATATGACAGCCACTAGGCAGTGCGTGTGAGCTAGGAAATATTATAAGGGTTATTGATGGAGGAAAAAACCCCTAAAATCTATCCATTTTAACTGATTTTTTTTTTAAGTAATAAGAGCCTTTATGCTATATAAAAGAGTTTCATTTCACCAGTCCCCAAGTTTGCACATGCCACAAATCTTACTGTGTCCTTAAATTTGCATTTGTTTGGGTTTAATTTGTTTAACCTCCATTTCTTTCCTTTTTTTTTTTTCCTTCCTTGTCCTTTAGTCCAAACTGGGATATCTGTCACTGATTTTCTGCACTGCACACACGCTGGTTTATGGTGGGAAACAGTTCCTGAGCCCATCAGCATACAAGTGGTATCTTCCAAACATCTACATCCTCTCCCTCATTGTTCCATGTGCTGTACTGGTTGTCAAATTCGTGCTGGTATTTCCTTGTATAGACAAACCTCTCACACAAATCCGGCAGGGCTGGGAGAGAAATCCCAAATACTCAGAACAGTCAAATTACATTATCAACAAGTCTGCTGTATAATTAGACTAAACTGTATTATTAAAAAATATTATGAGGACATATCAAAATGAAGTCTTAAAGCCAACTCTGTCTAGAGACGAAGAGAAAAGGTGAAAACTTGGCCAGGCTCTGTATAAAACAAAGCCACCCCAGTGACAAGGTTTAAATACAAATGAGGCCATCAACTTTATGCACCCCAGGCATGCTTTCACTCAGGGGCAGATGCTCTCTTTTGCTTTGTTTATTTCCCCCTGCATATTTACCCTCCATCCTAAGAAGGGTATGTGAGAAGCAGGTGGTATTCCATGCCCCTCCTCTGTTGTTCCAAACTCCTCCAGAGCTGGGCAGAACAACAAAAACTTCGGTGTTAGACAGTGTTTGCTCCTTTTTCTTATCCTGTCCTGCAGGACTCAGCTCTACATGCACCTACACACATCCACAGAGAACCATATTCACTCCCCTGCATGAGTTTCCACCCTTTTCCCTGTTTCTAACCCCAGAAGCTAGGATGGATGCTAGCTAGGAACAGAGCTTCACCTCCTAGCATTGTTTATCCTCCATTAACAGCTGATCCAAGGAGAGCCATGTTGATGCCTTAGAGATAGTTGAGTAAGATTTGTTTGCTTTGTGTACAGGAACTCTGATGGTCAAAGTGTGTAGGTCAAAGACTGCTGAATCTTTGCTTGTACTGCTCTACCAGAAATTCAGGGACAAGCGGAAGGAGTAGAGATCAAAATGGAGATAGAGAAATGAGATGTGAGAAGTGCTTACAAGCCTCCACTTTTCAAGTATGGGCAAAAAATGATCTGTGAGTTTTTTGGGCAAGAAGTGAGTTGCAAGAAAAAAAACTGAAGGGAAATCCTTTTATTTGAGGGGTTATATTATATGTCATAGTCATATCTCATGAAGATAATACTGTTGATTTTTCAAAAAAGATATCATTGGATGTGATATTCCAGATATTCTATGAAAATGCTCATATTGTAAAGACAATAAAGATTTTTTTTTTCACTGTTGAGCTCTGTTATCATTTTAGGAGCCTCTTTTGCTGAGATGCAGCTGCTGGTGTGCTCAGTTGTACAAAGGTGTTGAGAAGCTTTGGAACAAATAATAAAATGGGATCCTGTCTACAGCCAGCTGCCTGGACTTGTCTTCCCCCATTTTTGTTTGCTTCTTGGATGCTCACATAAGCAGATCTTTACTTAGTCATCCAAGTAGGCTGAGGATGTTGGGGAAAACCAGGTTCTGGCTGGGATGGTAACTTCCTATTAAAATGCAAACAGAAGATCCAAGTCTCCTTTGGACTGAAGAATAAAGAAAAGACAAAATGTGTTGGTTTTATAAGAAGAGAATTGCTTACTATTTTTCACCTCTCTGCTCTTCTCGCTGTCTATACAAACAACACTCACATATGTGAAAGTTTAAGCATGCTGCCTAGTATATCTAGCTGGCTTTCAAAGTAGCATTATGCAGCAGCTTTAAAAAATAAAATTTAAAAAAAAAAAAAAACCAACCCAACAACCATCTGAACAATACTTCTGAAAACATTTCTCAGCAATGGAGTCTTTTTTAATCCTGGGCATACACCCTCTCTTCATGTCATCCTCTGCCCCAGAATCTGTTCTTTATGCCCAAAAGAATGGTAAAGTAGTTTGGGATATCAGCAATTGACAGAGACAGATTTCTTAGAAATAATTCTGGCACCAAGTACTCTTACTCACCAGCACTGCATATGTTATACTTGTCCTAAGCTGATATGCATGTGTTGATGTAAGTCTTTACAGAAGTTTTTCTTGACCTGTGCCATGATGGAGTAGTACTACACTTCAAGCTTCCTTCAGTGATTTTTCACAGAATCATTTATTGCAGAGGGGGTCAGGTACAGGCTCAACAGGCCCAAGTCACAACGCTGTTGTGAGGATGCCTGTAACACCTCTTTACAGCTCCCTGGAGGAGAGATGGAAGCAGCAGAAAGAAAGGAGGAAAACAAGACAGAACAAGAGAGAGACAGACACTGTGTTTGCATGAGTACAAAAGGACACACCAGAGCAGCAAATAAGTAGCAGCAGTCTGAACAAATATCCTCTAGATTTTGACATTTTGGTGGTAGATTCTAGTCTCAGTGACAGTTACTCCAGATTTATGTTATTACCAATAGCAACAGTTCCAGGGCACTGACACATACTGGGTTTTGATATTACTTTATAGAGGATTTATTCTCAGGGTTTCTGCCTCTCTCCCGATACAGGTTTAAAACTTGCCCTTCCTCTCTCACAGCTGAGCCAGTGGGTTGGAGTTTAAGCTCTGACAGCCAGGGCAAGTCCCATTTAAAAGCTGTGCTTTATGAAATACAAACAGTGCAAGTGTTCTGCTTTTTTTCCTCCCAGAGAACAGGCTCCTTTGTGTTTTCTGAGGGCCTTGTGTTAAAAGAGGCCAAACCAAGTCTCCTTTCCCCTCACCACGAACAAGCACAAAGTAACCGTGGCCTGACTGAATGCTGTTTTGTACACTCACTCACAGCTAATCCATAGCCTCAAACACCCACAAGACTGTCCTTCTGCAGATTCATAGTCTCAAACACCCACAAAACTGTCCTTCTGCAGATTCATAGTCTCAAACACCCACAGGACTGCCCTTCTGCAGGAAAGACAAAGGAATTTCTTTGGGAATGGGTATCACGATGTTTTGTCAACTGAAAACAGACCAAGATGTACTGGAAATGCAAAGCAGCTGGATTTGCAATTTGCTGTTTACTCCAAGGATAAAGTGCCAGTATCAGCTGAGTACAAACAGAGGAGGCAATGCTGTTTGCTTGCAGGGAGGGTGCACAGCAGCTCTCAGGAGCAGATCCAGAGCCCTTGCAGCTGAACTTGGCAGCAGGTGCTTTGTTGACTTCAGTAGATAATAGGTCAGAACTTCATCACTGAGATCTGAGTGAGAGATTTCATGTCCTCTTCATATCCTCCTGAGCAGCTGGGGAGGATTTGTTTCACAAATTTACAAATTTACTTCCTGAACATGGCAGAGAAAAATTCAGTAATCATACTGGTAATGAAAGTATTCAGTGGTAGTGTCTTGAAAAAAATAGCCAGTGCCAGGAAAACTGTTGGTAGTTGTACACATTACTCACGGCTGAGATCTTGGTATTCTATTTTTGTTCCTGTTATGTACTGAAAAAACCTGGTGAAAAAGGAGATCAGAAGGTTCATTAAAGGAATTTTGGAAAGGATGTTTTCCATATGGTTCCCAGAAGCCAAGAAAAGCTTTTATGTGCATATGTACATAATGCCATTCAAAGAACTCCTGCAGGAATAAAGCATTCATTCGTAGATCTACTTCTAAATCAGAGCCAACACTTAGGAAATAAAAAATTACAGCATTTTCAATAAATAGTCACATGGATATTGTCCCAGTAACAACTAAGTCTGGATTTCATCACACAAGAACGTTTTATTCTGATGCATTAGAGCATAGTGGATAGACAGCAGCATGTGGGTAGACCTCTACATCCTTCATGATAGGTTAATTTAACCCTTATTTTATAATACCTAGGAAGTATCTATTTTAACAAAAAAACATACTTATTAGTGAAAAAAAAAGTACTTTAATCAATTAGATTTCCTTGATACACAATGGGATTTACGACACCCACTGGCCCCAGGGGATGCAGCTGATACCACAGATAGTGCTGGATCTTGAACCACGGAGATCTGAGCAATTCCCTTCAGTTCCACCACACTGCACACAGAAGTCCTGAGATCTTCAACTTATTTTTCCTCTGCAGCACGGCCTTCTGTTAGGCTTCTCTGCTTTATCTAACAGGCACCTTTCACTCTAAGACATGACACTGTGTGACCCACTCTACAAAGCCCCTTTATTCCTGTATGTCGGATTTTACAAGAGCATCTTTTCTTTCAAATGCTGTTGACCATGTTGAATTCATTAGCCCAAACAAAGAAGGAGTGAATATTATGAACACTCAGAGTAGCTATGTAACCCATGTTTGCCTGTTCTTCCTTATTATGATTAGCATATTTAATAAGCATTCAGTGTACTAATAGTCTAAATATGGTTTCTCTCCCACACAATTTGAAAGCTTTTCTCTCCTACAGAGACTATTTTTTTTATGTGCATTATACAGATTTTTGTTGTGGATCTCCATTTGTATCACTAATTCCTGACCTTAACATGAATGATTGTCTCCTTCGAGGAAGCTGACATTCCTCAAGACACAATTTTTATCTATCAACATAGAAAACTACACATCTCTTATTCTTGCATATTGCCTTAATGTTCTTTACTCTGGGAACTCAGAATTGACATAAATGTTATCTGTGAAAAGACTAGACCCCTACATATTACTTTCTTACAAGCAACCTCTGTGCTACAAGAAAAATACACTACAGAATCTTGACAGGACATGCACAGACCTCAGAGAACTGCATGAAACTTAGCTAACATCTCCAAATGCCGCAAGCTAGAAGTGGTACATTTTGTTCATATGTCTTCAGAAACATGCTTTATTCCTGTTCCTCTTTTCGCTTGCACATCCAGATTTGCTTATTATTCGAGATACAATCCTTTCACTGTGCTTCTCTTCACATGTGCGCAGATTTAAACAAGGAATAGCTTAACTGCAGTCAGTAGACTCAAGATAGTAGCAGGGGTAATAATAGTGCAGAGGCCGTTTCTAATTTCCTAGTTATCCATTAAATTTTTGCCCTAGTTTTATGGAAGATGGGAAAAAATAGTCTTTATAAACTTCTCTTTTAGAGCCTTCAGAAAATAGATAAATGAAAATTTTTAAAAATATAAGTTATTGCAATATGCTAACCATTACAGGACACAAGTGGTTGAACAACACCAGACCAAACTAGAATGTCCAAAAAAGACAGGTTTGGGACATACTATTTATGACAAAGTGTTGGCATCAAATTCTTTATTTTTAAAGAAACATACTGGAGAAAAGTATATGGAACAAAATTAAAAAGCTATTAGAATGAATGAGAGAGAGAGAGAAGGGAAGAAGGAGGAAGAAAAAGCTGGTTTTCCTCTTTCCTACTGGCTCCATGACAGAAAATACCACACATTTTTGATTGCAGTTATAAATAAAATTACCATTTCAGTACCTTGTAAATAATTAAATGAAGAGTTTGATCATGGCAACCCTGGAGTTCAAACTACACTTTAGGATCCCACCATAGCCTTCTTTCCCCAGTCCAAACAGGTACAAATGTGCTTATCTTCTCATCCTTTACAACAACCATTCCAAAGGTAGCTGCCACTCCACACCACTCATGGCTGAGCAGCAGCAGTAGCAAACCCAGTTGTCCATCAGGCACAGGGCTTGCATAGCTTGGTATTAAATATAGTTAGAAAAACTGTTTCCTTGGGGTAAAAACCAGAAAAGATGCCATAGCCCAACTGCACAGGCTGAAGACAGATTGCTTAATGGACTGCTCTGTTTCAATGGAAGACACCATCATCTTCAATTTATAGTTAAAGAAGCAAAATCAGACACAGAATCTCACTGAAGAAAGACTAAATCATTCACATGGCATGAAAACTAAGAGAAACTAAAAGAAACTAAAAGGAACTAAAAGAAATCCTTCAGTACTTGGTAAAGACAAGTGAGAGCTGGGCAGGGTGAGCAGAACCTGAAGAGGTGACTGCAAGGGTAGTCCTTTCCCCTCCTCACTTGTCTAGCGATGAACCAGAGCTTTGGGAGCACTGGAATAGGGCAGATGCAGTGGTGCTGTCATTTAGAACCAGCCCGGGAAATCAGAAGTGATGGATGCAGAAGTAATTGCAGGGAATTATGTTAAATACATACAGGATTATAGTTTGTTTTGTTTTCCAGTAGCTTCTGTTTTCCAATTGCATAAGTAAAAACTGGAAACCAAATCCCATCTTTAATTGCATTGGTCTAAAGGTTAAACCTCAAGTCACACTTCAGAAACTCCAGTCTGGTCTTACTGGCAAGCCTGTCGAGCATTGTTGAGATAAATAAATCCAAGAACTTTGGATACCCAATCTTGCCTGAGGGATCCCTCCTGTCCAGTTACAGAGTTCTGGGAAGGATAAAGGGGCTGACTTGGAACAATACCAAATACCCAAGTATCACTGAATACTACTGAATAACTTCTAGCATCTCTAATTCAAACACCCATGTTTGCCAGCAAAGCTGTCTTCCTTGTCTTTTACAAAGAAGCTGACACTCAGATTCACACTTACTGTCTTCACAGATACATCCCAAGCTTCTTTAATGATCCCTGTGTCAGTGACTCATACAACATCATGCAGGAAGTCAGAGGCGAGGAGAGGAATTGGATGTAGGTTTCCTGAAGCTAAGGATAGTTCTCTAATTATGAGAGCTTTACAGATTAGAAAGCCAGAAGGCAACCTTGTGATTAGCTATTCTCTCTTCCTGCAGAACACGCACTGTAGACACTGCCTAAATTAATTCCTTTCTGAATTATCAGGAGTTGTCATATTTTTCAGTTCACAGACCCGCTACAAATTTTCCAACAGTAATACAGATTGCTGTAAAGTTTAAGCTTCCTGACAACATGTAGTTTTATCCTAGCTACCATTTGTTATTGCTGGCAGGTAATCCATTAAAACAGGCTGCATGAGAGATATTCTGAAGGAACTGCTGAACTTGATTTAAACGTTAGAAAGCTCACCACAACTTCTGGTAAATTATTTTGACAGCTGATTACCCTCACTTCAATACATAGCCTGGATTTTTTTTTTTCTTTTTTTACTGTAGTATTCAGTAACCAAAATTTATGATTTCCATGATTTATCTGAAGTGTCCAGAATGGTGGGGTGGCTATATATAGACCACATATATTACTCCAGAGAAGAAACCCAGATGTAAGAAGAAAAAGTGTGATTTATACCTACCTACATACATATATATATATATGGAGATATATAAATTCTAGGTCCTACTGTATATGTGGAAATCCAAACACACACTGAAACTTCTTGGTGATGAAAGTGAAAGATTCAATGTATTTCCAATCAAAAATATTTTAAACCTAGTAAACTAAAAAATTAAAATATTAACTGTCAATGTGGATAATCTCAAACTTAAGCACAATTTCACCAAAAAAACCCAGATCATAACAAATATTTTTAATAACAGTGTGAAAACAGCAAGGATATTACCTGCAGGTTTACATTTTTTGTAACCTACTCTGTTAAATTCACACAAAGAACAACTACCACATAAGCAGGTTTCTAGGGAGTGTCTCAGGAATTAGTTGCAGATCCAGCATTACACATAAGAAATCTCAACAAATATAAAATCATTGCAGAAGAAATGTTCAATCCATAGTGCCCTGGAAACCTGCAGTCAGGACAGAGACAGATGAATTCAATGGATGGTGCACTTTCAGCCACAGCCCCATTGAATCCACCTCTCCAGAAGGTGATTGTAGAGGAACAAAGACTTGTCACGCTTCCAGCCCAAGCCTGGAAAGCACCAGCCGAAAACTATTCACAGAGTGCCTACTAGAAAGGGTTATGAACCTTGCTGAAAAATGCTAAGTGGGTAGGAAAAAAGGGCAGGAGAAAGATCTGTCGTGGTTTTGTGATTTTCAAATGCACAAAGAGAGCTCCACTGCTGCAGGGAGCAGTGGCTGCACATTGTTTCACACTGTGAAAGGGACAACGAAGTCTCTGGAATGACACTATTGACACAAAAAATGTTGGAGCAAGAATGTTGTTGTAAGAATGTGGGAAAATTTCTTACACCCACAGATTACAGTAAATTCAAGTGATTCATTAAAAAAA
>VXBR01007014.1:1902106-2016577 GCA_013400215.1 Cisticola juncidis
CATTAAAAAAAAAAAAAAAAGAGTTGAATGCAATAAAAAGTACCCAAATCACTACTCTACTGATGAAATGTCATAATCCAGTAACTGGAAAAGTGAGGAAAAGCAGCTTGTCTCTTCTATGAAACAGCAGGGAAAAAAATAATCTATACAAATATATGCAACTCTGGGATTGTTTAACAGAGCACCAAGTGTGAGAGAAGCGTACAGAGAGTATCACATAAGCTTCAGATAAAACCACAAGTGTACTTAGGCAGCTTTGGCTAGGTTTAAAGGTGAAGTTCTACTTAAATCACTCTGCCCAGAGGCTGAGAGTAAAGGAACTTGTTAATCTCTTTCCAAGTTTAGGTATTTGACATTTGGCATTGTTGCACTTATTTTCAAAAAACACACATAAGGAAATATATGGCTCAATTACATCTTCTCTTTCTAAAGAAAAGAACATAAAGACTAATAAGCTGTAAATGCTTGTGTTAGGAGAAATATTAGAACCATTTGAGAGCCAAAATACCAATATCAAATATCATTATCCCAACACAAGAAGGAAACAACAAAAAAGCTTAGAGTGAAAACTATACAAATGAGATTAAAAACCTCCTGGATGTGCCTTGAAGACAAAACCAGTGAAACTAATTATCCTCATTGGTCCGGTGACTATTTTTTAGTATGGGTGGATTCACTCTTGCAAACACCAGGTCAAGTATAGATGCTTTAGTCAATCTTAAATCACTGAGTAGGGACACCAGCATTAGATTAAATGTTAATTGCCTGTGTAATGCAGCAAGTTATATTGCATTGCAAAATCGTTGTTTATTCTTCAAAATAGGGGAAGGAGTGTGTGAATGCTACCACCTGCATACCTTTTGTTTATTTTTCTGAGATCTTCTAAGAACAGACAATTGAAAAACCAATCGTGTTGTTTCATCTTTCTTTCTTTCTCCATATAGTTATGAAAGAAAAAAGTAAGTGAAGAGTTTCTTAAGTAGGTCACTCAAGCACAAGCACTGAGTATGTGTAAATAAAGGGCCATGGATTTTCCCCTTAGCTGTCTTGAGTGAAATTTCAGGGATCAGTCCAAACACTGTTTTGTCAGAGATATGCCAAGAAAAAAATATTTTTAAAAATAGATTTAGCAGAAAATACAATAGCAACAACTTCCTAAGTAGGGTTGTTAAGTTTTTGGAAAACACGTAGTAATAAAATAGACTAATTACATTCAATCTCTTACACACAACAGAAGGAGCAAGCTAAGAAAGGAGCACAGTGCTAAAACTAGGTGCACTGCTAATGTACTCTGGGAATGTGTCATAAATCCCAACCTTGGACTAATAAAGGCCTAAATAAGATTATTTCTGCTGAATATTCATGCTGTAACTAGTTAAATTATAGAAGTACTACCTAAAGGATTTACAAATGAAATAAATGGAAAGACTCACCAGAAAAAAAACACACCAGCCTTGCCTACAAGGAGGTAAAGAGGTACTGTTCAAAGGCAGACAGAACTAGAAGCATCTGACCACTCCTGACACCCTCAGCTCTAACTACTGCAGCAGAAGAAAATCCAGCACCTCTCTTTGGGTGCAAAACACTTATACCTAATGTATATCTACAGTGAAGACAACTTTTAAAACCAGATCTTTCAGCCGGGATAATGACACCCCTTAACACACCTACATGATGTTCCAGAGAGGAAAGGGCTGTAATTACAGATAATTTCTTTCTGTCTGGTTTTATTAACAGAATCCATGAGGGAAACAAAATAAAGCACTTAATCCATACTTATTTTCCATCCTTCTGTCCTTGCACTCACAAACCTCCAGAGCGAGCAGACTTATTTACCGCTCAGATAAAACAAGCTTGGCCACTTCAAGGAGAGTAAAGATAGATATCTGTGACCTCTGGTCCCAGCTAGGTTTTCAGCAGAGACCTTCACAAGTCTGATTCCTGTGCAAAACAGAGCTCTGCACGTATAATTCCCTGTGCCACTACTAGTGAATAACTGGGGCCCCTTAAGTCCAAGATAATGGTTGTCATGAGCTATCATAAAACCATTTTACATGTCAGAAACACTGTGGCTCTGACCTGAGAATATTTGTGGCTTTTTCAGACATTAGGGCTTTTTTTCCCAGTCTTTTTCAAAGTTTTGTTAGCCTCCATGCCAAAACATGATGAGAACACTAGTTCTGACCAATTCTTAAGTGTGTATTTGAATACGTGTGTGAAAGTTTGCCAGTGCTTTGAAGTGTTAGATGTGGAGGTACTGTGCTTAGAGCTAAACTATCAGAAAGCCATCATTAGATATTAGCCAGTACAAAAGGTGATGAAAACCACCTCAAAAATGAACAAAGACACAAAACCTGTGGATGAAAGCAGAAAGGGAAGAGAATGTGAACATCCTCACAGTTATACAAACGCCCTAATCCAGAAGAGTGTGGAGCCACTTGTGCTTACACAGACTGGGCTCCCACATTTGAGAGCAACTCCAAAATTCAGACCCTTGTTTTAATGTTTACTGCCACCAACCAACTGCTCTAGCTTTTGTTTAAATAAATTTCAAATTAAATCAGAAAGATTTTCTGTTAACTTGCAGAGTACTCTTAGACAGTTCAAAACCAATTCATTCCTGCCTGTAACAGGTTAAGCATGCACAACACAAATGGAAACAACCAAGTGATTATTAGCATCTGCAAAGATTCCAGGAACAGGTCAATTATATAAAAATGAGTAATACTGCAAAGAACAAAAAAAAAAAGTAGAGTTCTAGATCTTTTTCCAACTGGAAAGCCCAAACATTTTGGAGCACAGAGTACAACTGAAAGCCTGCCTGGCCTATTTACCTATTATGTATATATAAAATTATATTTTATAAACATATAAAATCATGTACAGGACTTATGGAAAAACAAAGGGGTAAATAGGCCAGGCAGGCTTTCAGTTGTTGTACTCTGTGCAGTACAGAGTACAGAACATTCTCTAAGTATGAATGTTCTTACTTAGAGGTGATGCAGAACATTTCTTCATGAAAATTCTATTCACTTTAGTGAAAGAATAAGGAATAATCAGTTATAATGCATATATTAACAATGTATGAAAGGATTCAGCTGCAAAAGGACTGAGCAAGAAAGACGCATCAATGACAACAAGAACAAAAAAACCGTGTACCAGACATCCTGCAAACATGAAAAACAAACTGCACATCATCAGCTCTCCTAATAGCCATGGTACCCTACTCTGAATTAAATATTATTATGTTTTGATACATTATTATGCATAACTGGCTAATGATTTCTGACTTCCCTTGATTAATTATGATCTCACTTGTACATCATGCTCACTCTTTCTAGGTGGACAAAAATATTGTTACACTCAAAAGGGAGAAGAAATGTTCTCTGTGATACAGTTCACATTAAATATGGCAAACTGGAATACTTTAAGTGGCAGATTTGTGGCTAATTTTAGAAATTACACTTCTCAACCAATCTAATTATTTAGAACTATCATACTCAAACATTTACATATTACTCAAGATCTTCAGAATGGATTCTCAGAAATATATATGACTATGTTCTAAATCTTTTCCAAAAGAAAAACCTATAGATAAACTCCTGAACCACTGTTATACATTTTAAAAGTGAGATTTGGCACAAAAAAATTTAGGCTTGGGAATACTACAGCTCCTATTAGAGATGAGTGCTGGGACCCAAGGAGCTGCTCCTGCAGCTGGTACCAGAGGCCTGTCTAGGTGAGTTCTGTTTCTACCTTTAGTAGAACTTATATTTGGTTATTGTAAAAAACACATATAAGTTAGACAGCCAACAAGGAAGAGCTGATGTGCCTGAATTAGAAGTAGCAGTGTGACATCTAGTGGGCTCTTTCTGGGACAGCTTATTCCTCTTTAGCAACTCATAAAGCTCACAGATCACAGAACATTCTGATTTGAAAGGGACCCACAAGGATCATCAATTCCAAGTCATAAGTCAATGGCCCGTACAGGGATTGAATTCATGACCCTGGCATTATTAGCACCATGCTCTACCGAAATAAAGAAAATGAAGAAAAGAAGGATTGAAGTTAATACAAGGAACAAAGAAAACGGCCACAGACTATACAGGTGAGGAAAAATATTTACAAAAGCCAGAGGTGATGGAAGAAGTTTTGTGTTCACTGGTATTGCTTTCAGAGTGTATTCAAGTATGACTGACAGGAATTGAAAATAAATTTTATGTTGGCCACTTGGGGATGTGTGTTGCAATATTTGAGGCATTTTCAACACACATCCCATGCTGCAAGAGAAGCATTAACCAAAACAAGCACAGAGAGGAGACATCAAGATTAGGAAAGTGACTTTTCTGCACAGACTGTGACACACCTCTTTCACTTCCAGTATGCTGAAACTTTGGATTTCCCCAAATTCTAATTGCATCATAGGTGGTAGTGTAGCACTTAAAAACAAGTAAATAAAAACTAAGCTCTATTTCCCTGGAGCTGTTTATTTTCATGTCCCTTCCACTACATGAGTCACATGCAAATCAGCCCGACATTTCCCCAGTAATCTGGCCAGTCTCATTGATTATGAAAATTACAGATCAGCAAACAAAAATTAATTCTGGTAGTACTGGTGTCACCTCAGTTCAAGCACTAGACATGGAGAGAATAAACACTATCTGACTAGATAGTCAACTAATATTGGAGCTAAGAATGAGAGCTCAAATAGACATCAGGCACCTAAGGGGTGACAATCATAGAATTCAGACACCTGATACATCATTTCTGTGCTCTGTAGGCTGTTTTTGTACCCAGAAGTACTGTCCCTGTCCCACCTTTAACTGACCAGATATGAGCTAATTTCTCACCTATCACCAGCGGTGGTGGTGCAGAGCATAATGCCTAAATTGTCAGGAATATCCCTTCTGTAGCTGGATACCCATGACACTGAAGAATAAGGCTTCAAAGCAATTCCTTTCTATCTGCACCTGGGAGTTTTAAGAATCTTAGCCTTTCAGAAGGTAAAGTAGCATAATATATATTCCTATTTATATGAGAGCGTATATGCTGACATATAGGATTGCAAAAATTGTTGTACAGAAACAATCAAATGCCTTATTGCTAAACTTCTTCTGTGCTTTAATCCTTTATATACATTTAATATTTTCATATTATAGCTTCTGTCCAGCAAAAACAGAGACCCAAATCTTGACCCCATGTTATTCAACAAAATAAATAAAACAGCTTGCATGACTTGCTATGGTTACTTTAAATTATCCAAGCTCTTGGTATTGAAGGTTTTAAAATAAGGTATGTGGATGGTAAAAGAATAAAGATCAGTTGAAAAGTGATATGAAAATAATCAGTATTGTAAATGTCTTTTTCAAGTCACATGCACATATCACTGTTATCATCAGATATTTTATATTGTAATTATATCTTTAGTTAAAGACCATCTTGGGAGCCATCTGACTGCAATGTACCAGATCTAAGAAATTAATGTCATTACTGAAAAGTGGCATTTCAGCTTTTGTTCTGTAAAGAACTCATGCCTGGGGAATGCACAAACTGTTGTATTTATAATTAAATTGATGTGGTAAATTGTGTTATTATACTGCATTGAATAAAAGCTGACTGTTAACCTCAAAAAATCTCAATATCAAAACCTCACTAGCTGTACCATCCACAATTAAGGTTAGGCCTTCAGTGATACTCTTGCTGATGCCTAGGGAGCAATGAAAAATTTCCACAACTCTGAACACAGATGAAACTAAGAAGGGAATGAGTACGGAGTAAGGGAGCTGGTCACCTCTGAACCATTTATTTAAGAAGCTGTAGCTGGGAGGGAAAAATCTGGAAGACAGATAAAGTTGTAGAAAAACTGAGGTAGCTCAAACTGGATGACTAAAATCTATAGAAAATTTTGTTCTCCATATTTTCGGTATCTACAAAGTGACAGACATGCCTTCCCTTTGTCTCCTACCCTTTCAAGTACATTATGTGATGAATCCAGCATAAAACTTGGCTATTAAAGGACATCCTGTACAAAATACTTGGCTGCAGAACTGAGCATAAATAATCTGCAGTGAATAAAAAATGAAAGGGTGGCATCAAAAAGAAAAAAAAAACGCAGCAGAACATAGGAGCACCATTCCTTTGGGCACTAAGGCATTATACTGGAGACATCTGATCTGCACTGTATTTATTTTTCTACCATTTAAAATTATGCCTCTTCCCAAGTACTGCAATTAAAAGGATAAGAAGACTATTGGCCTCCTTTAAGCAGTATACTTATTCCAAAAATTTTACCCCCTCAGCTGTGCTAAGTAAATACTTTAGGACAATTAAACTCTACACTTTAATTCCATGTTTCCTCCCTACCTTTATTGCAGTTGTCAGGAAAGTGTGACACCTCAGCACACCAGCACCACGCTCCCAGCCAGTACACCAGATGGGAACGTAACTGGCAGCACAATCCAGTTCGAGGCTTTCAGTTCAGGGTGACCGAATTCCCACATCAAGTGTGAGCTCATGTCAGGGTTAAATGTACCCAGACTTAGGAGGAACAGCAGTAGAGCAGATGGGCAAGCAGAAAGTCTGTGACTTGTCATGGGTTTATGCTAGCCTTGGTTCACTGTGAGGAGGCATGGTACACATAATGAATGTGACTTGTGACCAGAGTTTCAGGCAGTGACACAATTACTGTAGGTCCGTTCTGAATTCTTTCTTATATTCCTACTACAAAGAATCCAGAAAAAGCTATGGAATGAAAACTGTGCACATTATTTTCCCTTTCTAAACAAAATATTTTACCTAGGCATTTTCTCAGGAAAATACAGTGAATTATCTCAAACAAAACAAAACAAAAACTAACAAACAAAAAACTCCCACCACCACGGTAGTAGTACTAGCATCCTATGTTGCTTGACTTCAATTTTCCCACTAGAGGGATCACACACTCTTTGAGATCTGCAAAATCAGAAACTATTTATTCTACACAGATTTCTTACTGGTGTGTTTGTAATATGGTGAACTTATCAAAACTGAAAAGGTTACCACAGCTCAGTAGCCCTTCAGAAGGCAGCTGTGTACTCATTAATCTCCTCAAACAGCCTTCCTTTGCAGCCTTCATTGTCCTCAGATATGGAATAAACAAATGCACCAGTGCAAACAAAATGCCCGCCTAACAATCCTTTTAAAATACAGCCCCTTGGTTACATCTGTCTCCTAGCCCTTTTGCTCATGTTTGTTTAAACAGAAATAATCTTGCAAATGCTAACTACTGAGTGCAGTGCATTTGGGCCCCTCACTACAAGAAGGACACTGAGGTGCTGGAGCAAGATAGGAGAAGGGCAACAGAGTTGATGAAGGGTCTGGAACACAAGTCTGATGAAAAGCAGCTGTGGGATCTGGGGTGGTCCTGCCTGCAGAAAGGGAGGCTGAAAGGGGACAGTACCACTACAACTGCCTGAAAAAATGTTTGTACTGAGGTGGGGGTCAGTCTCTACTTTCAAGTAACAAAAGAGGAAATAGATTCAAGTTCTGCCAGGGGAGGTTTTTTGATATTTGGGGAAATGTCTTTATTGAAAGCATTGGTGAGCATTGGAACAGGCTGCCCAAGGAAGTGGCTGAATCACCATCCCTGGGGGTATTAAAAGACCTGTAGATGTGGCACTGAGGGACATGGCTTAGTGGAGGGCCTGGCAGTGCTGGACTAACACGTGGTCTCAGTGTTCTAAAAGATCTTTTCTAGCCTAAACTCTACGATTTGATGAGTGTCAGGAGTCTCACCAGAAGTACTGAAAATGGAGGGTGGCCAGATATTTAGGCTGAGTTAAAGTACAGAAAAACCCTACCCCAAACACATCTTCCTTTTCAATACAGCTACAGCTGTACAGTTTACTGTCTTTATCTACTAACTGGTATGAATCATATCTGTTTTTTTCTCACTGAATCAACAAAAAATTCATTCCTATTGGCAGTACATATATACCATTTGACATTTTGTTTATCAATGTATAACTCTTAAAATCTTATCACTTATATCCTTTACCACTTATTTTCAATCTTTCCAGCCTTTAATATTTTTATCATTGTTCCTAGGTCCTATTTCAATTAGGGCTTTTTGTCCAGACATTAATATGTTCAAAGACTTGAACAAAGTTCAGCACAGAGCCTGCAATAACCTGCACTGCACATGATTAAGTCTGGTCAATAAAAGTATTTGACCACCTCACAGCTTGATAACAACACAGTTAAATACCCTTGTGAGATAGGCATTTCTCAAGCCAAGAAACTAGACAGGGTCACTACTTTGTTTCTCAGCTGCTTCATAATTTCCTATATGCTATTCTGTGTGATGAAGGTATTATATAACAATTTGTCTCATTCAGCAACTCTATTGATTATTAAATTACACTGAACACCAGTTTTGTTTTCATGTCATTGGCAAGTGTTAGCAGTTATAAGGTGCAATTAGTGCTGAAATAATAAAATATATGCCACATAGATAATGTCTGAAAGTCCTGTTTAGTGGATGCCTTAGAAGCTGAGAAAGGTGACTCAGTTTTAATTGAAAGTTTACTGTAAATTAGCATACTTTAATTAATTAAGGTCCTAGTCAAATGTATCATGTTCTTCAGATTATGCTAATAAACAGAAAAAATGTTATGCTTCCAGATTTCAGACAGCAGGCCATTGACTCTGCAAGGTCTCCATTAGGGAATTTGTTTCTGTCATACAACTTCCAGCCATTATTTCTCGTCGCCTTGCACTGAATTAAATAGGTCTGACTAGGAGAGGGAGGGAGTTCTATGTTTTGCAAACTCTCAAGCCCAGCTCAGCCCAAGGCGTGGCCGCTCCCGCTGGTGCTGCCCCGGGGCATTGGGTGGTGAGCGGCAGAAAGGCCCGGGCTGTGCGGTGAGCGCCGCCAGCGGGAGGAGCCTGCTGGATCAGGGCCGGTGCTCTTCCAGATGATCCCCGAACCCACAGCGGGCCCCGACTGAACACAGAAGGGCTCCCTCGCTTCACTGGGACACGGGCATTCCCCCAGAATTTGGACCTGCACACCCGAAAGAAATGATACAGCCTGTTCTCCGTCGTTGGGAACAGGGACGCTGGTCAGATTCTGAAGAAAAAGCAACCGTACCACAAGAAAGCACGTAAGGATGCGTTTTGGGATGCACGATACAGATGCATGAACAGCAGAGTCTACGAGGCTTGCGGCCTTTTGGTAAATCACGCGTCGGTGATTCTGAAATAACCTGATACCAACTCAGCCGGTTCGCCGGTGAACATGTCGGGAGCTTTCCTGCCGCCTTAGTGAGTCACAGCCGCCACAGAACACCGCTTTTCCGGCAGCGGCAGTCCTGGGCCGCGCCGGGGACCGGCTCCACCTGCGCCGCCCGCTGGTTCAGGGGCGCAGCCTCCTCCTCTTCAGGGCAGCGGTTCCGTCCGCGGGCGCTGCCTCCCGCGGGTGTCTGACCGCTGCTGGCCGGGACCGCCGGCCCCTGAGCCCGCATCCCGCACTGCCACCCTAGACATTTGTTTTGCTCAACTTTTTTGAAGTGGAAAAAAAAAAATTTGCAGTGCATTAATATTTCTTCAGCACGCCGTTTTCTGCTAGGGGTAGAATAAAATGAAACCGTGGTGAGATACACCAGGCTGTATCTAGATCAGCCGATTGCTCCTCTGCAAGGTTTTACACTGATCTGCTTACAAGACATTATTATATGTATCAGTATTCAGTACGTCACTACTGAAATTGAGTATTGGCTTTGGGAGTTTTTTCATGAGGAGTTTCATTTTCGGTTGGTTTGATGGGNTTTTGTTGGGGGGTTGTTTTTTGTGGTTGGGTGGGGGGGGGGGGGGGGGTGGGTGGTGTACATAAAAACATAAGTTTATAACTACAGATCCTTGACTGAATCATTGGTTTAAAATTAATTTTCTTTTTTATTTCCAAAGTATGGAGGAGCTCCAGGAGGACCAGCATTCCCAGGACAAGCTCAGGATCCTTTGTATGGTTATTTTGCTGCAGTAGGAGGGCAGGTAAACTTGTGAAATGTTACTTCCTTCTTGGATTTTTTTTTCCTGGGGAATACTCTCTACGTTTGGAAGGAGGAATGCCTAGTATTTGCAGTGAGAAAAACTGATGTTTCTAGTTAAGAAAAAAGCAAATCCATAGTTGTTTTACTTAGCCTGTTTGCTATATATAGCTGTATTGGTATATGTTATAGCTGTATACATACAGGAACTATACAGTTTGAATAATGCTGATAGTTTCTATATTGTATGTATAAATGCATACATACATACACAAACAGAGGCATGTATGGCTCTATTTCCTATATATTTCCTGTATATACCTATATAGGTATTAACAGGGAATATACAGGTGCATGAAGTTTTGTTACTGAACTGTGACTCAGCTCTGGGCTGGTGAATGCTGCCTGGTTCAGGAGAAAGAAAAGAGAAACAGTGGAAAGCATGGGTGTGGAAATGGTCTGGCTAAGAGCAGCAAATGCTAATAGGAAAGAGATCATTACATTACCTTAATAGACTCACAAATGGAAAAGCAGTCATGAGTTCTGCCAACATCTGGGTTTAGTGGTAACATAGAGTAATTATTCTTCTGGAAGAAAGGCATTCACAACTTTTTTTTCCTTTCTTGTCATTCTGCACTGCATTTTTAATTTCTTTCCTGTAATTTTGTGGCATATATTCTTTTTGTATGATCACGCATGTTACTAGGAATAAGTCCTGTTTGAACTGTATTACAGAGTTTAGGAGCAATTAAGTTGAGTTTATGGAGCTGAAGGTCTGTGTTGGTTGGCCATGTTACAGCTATGTGTTGTACACTTGTAGGGTGTGTGCAGATCTAAAACTGATCTTGGATCTGTAATCCTCAGGTAGATACAACCACAACATGAAAACTTGAATTCAGCAGTATTAGCTGATGTTCAGATGCCTACCATAACTTGGATTTGTTTTGTTCTCTGTGTTACTCTTTTGAATTAATAATGCATCTTGCAGTCTGTATCTTACTTCCTTCTGACTGCTTAGGAAAATATTTAGACAGTGTTTTTGTAGTGAAAGAGAACACTGGAATGACCTCTGTGTGGTGAGGCCTTTCTGAGAAGGTGAAACCCAGAGCTGATAATTTGTGTGCCAGCTGAGATGCCTCTGTGTGCAGGTGCCACCTGGAAGTGTGCCAGGAGTCAGCAGTGGAGCCAGTAACTGACACTGGAAGAATGAATAAGCTCCTGTTGAAAAGAGAAAGGGAGGTGGCAGCAAACAGGATACTGCACTGTGGAGAAGAGGTGGCAGGAGCTGGATCTCAGCAAAACATAGACCATGCCCAGGTTTCTCAAGTGAGGCATGGGAAACCAGTGAGTTCATGGGGATGATCAAGTTAGCACTTAAGAATACTTAAGTTAATACTCTGAAATGCTTTCTGTTCATAGAAATCATTCCTTACTGAAATGAACTCGGTAGCTTTTGAGGTTATCCTTGGAATATGAGGTGTCTGTTTCTGGTACCAGTGACTGTGCAGAAGTAAAAACCCCATAAGGAGACTGTGAAATGTAACAGATAAATTATCAGTTTATGCTTTTATGGCCATCTGTGCAACTCAGTAAAAAGTCACATCTCAGTTATCCGTATGTACTCATCGTAGAATTAGTATGTTTTGGTTTTGGTTTGCTGCCCTCTGTGTTGTTTTTTATGCCTACATAATATATAATGTTTTCTCCGAGCTTTCTTTGAAGTAGTTTACAACAGGGATTTTGTCTTTGACTTGATGAATTAGGTTCCTTTGTTTACAGAAGAAACAAAATATTTCAAATCTTTATTCAATAATCGAGTCTGTCTTTGTAGGAAGTAATAATTTATCTTTTAGCCTGTTTGCAAAGCCCATATGCATTGTCTAGTTTAACCTGTTTATGATCTACTTAAAAAAAAAAAAAAGACAAGTATCTTTTTTGGTAATGTTAATCTTGATTACAGTCATGCCTTTCTATCTAAAATATCTCTCTTTTAAAGTTATGCGGTTCCTATCTTTATTTCAGAAGGTACAAAGCCTTTGAAGAGATTAGTTACTTAGTATTAATGGCTATTTCAAATCTCTTTCCCCCCCTTTCTTCCCATAGTTCTTAATGTAAAGTATTAAATACATCTGTATAATTAGACTGATGGAATAGATAGGAAGCAAATTTGGGTTTAACTGCCATTAACTTTACATAGAATCAAAATATTGCCTTTTTTTCAGACCACATCAAATATCATTTAACAGAACTATTTGTCTTATAAACAATGATACTTCATTTCTGAAAGTTATCAGACTTAGCTGTTCCCACCATATCTCTGTTCTTGAAAAAAAGAGCTTTCAAAAGTGGGTTTAAAAATAGGAAAAATTGGGAGAATGCTGTAGCAAATACAATCATAAAATATGCTGAGTTGAAAGGGACCCACAAGGATCATTGAGTCCAACTCCTGGCCCTGCTGAAGACAAGAGTCTCACACCAAGTGCCCAAGTGTCTTGTCCAAATACTTCCTGAACTCTGTCAGGCTTGGTGCTGTGATCACTTCACTGGGAAGCCCATTCCAGTGCTCAACCATTCTCTGGGCAAAAAACATTTTCCTAATATCCAACCTAAACCTCCTCTGACTTGGCTTTTCATCTTCTAATGCTTTACAGAAGTGTCATCATTTTTTATGTCTAAAGAAATAATGTTCTATCCCTGGATGAGGTTAAATTAAACTCTGTGTGAACCGAACTTTGTGTTGGGGATGTGAGAAATAAAACTTAGAATTCCACCCCCACTTCTGGCAGTTCTTTCCATGAATTGGCAGTTGTTTTCTCCACTTGGCCCTGAGCAGGATTTGTTGGAAGTGAGGCATTTTCCAAGCCATGTGGATAGGTATCTTTTCTGAGTTTGTTTTTTTTTTCCTTTCAAAGTTCTTTGCTTTCTACGTTTGCTTGTTCTACTGGCAATTTAATATTTTAAAAAAAACCAAGAATTTTTATATTTGTGCGTTATGAGGATGTCTTGAGAAGGATAACTAATTGAATGCCACTGGAAAGGGAGTTGGGTACTGGGAATAAGCAGCCTGGGAGAGGGTATTAATAGCTGATACATCTTCTGTTATCGAAAGGATGGACAAATAGATGCTGATGAGCTACAGAGATGTCTCACCCAGTCAGGGATTGCAGGAGCATATAAACGTAAGTTAATGATTTAAATAAACAAGCAAATCTAAAGCACACTAATTCTTCCTCCCGTTACTAGAAAACACGTGTAGTTGTGCCTTCTGCAGAGCTGGGGTATTTTCTTTGCATGGCAAATGGGTTTCCTTTCCATATCTTGGACATGCAAATTCTGTGTATTCAGTTCTGTACACAAAGGACTTGCCTTCTCAGCCTCCTTAGTTCCCCTCTCTGCTGGGCTGTGGAGTTGGTTTGTTTTGTGATGGACAGACAGTTATTCAGAAGATGCTTTGCTTTGCTTTGGTTTGAACTGAGCTTTGATACTGACCAAAATCTGTGGCAGGAGTCCTCTGCTGGGACACCACCTCCTGTTCAGTTTACAGCTTCTGTGAGTGAAACTGGCCTGCTCAAGGGGTGTCTGCTGGTGGGGGGGATGTAAATGACCACTTTGAAACCCAACGTTGTAGATTAAGATAAGAGCAAGTTAATTTTAAATGTAACTTGAATTGCCTCCAAATGCACTACTGTCAGTTTTTCTAACAAATAATGGCTCTTACTTGGATCAAAGATACGGTATGGCTGTACACAGGGGAACAAATTACATGATAGTTTATACATTATAATATATAATCAGTATATAATTTCAATTTATAATAAATCTGAAAATTTATGTTTAGATAAAACTGAGGATTATGCTTTTAACATTATTTTTCCTTTTTCTAATTTTAACAGCTTTCAACCTAGAGACTTGCAGACTTATGATCTCAATGCTGGATGTATCCTTTAGTATGAAACGTAAACATTTTTACATTATGTAAGCAAAGATGAGAGAGTACCATAACATTTGGAAGTGCTCTGTAGTTTCCATTCAGCCTTTACTTGATAAGTCTTGTGGTCATTGTGATTGGGAAGCTATGAAACTCTATTCTTACTAATTATAACTGAAATTTATATGAAGAAATAATAAATAATTCTGGCTTTGGTGACCAATCATTTTACAGCAAGTGGTATCCCTCTAAGCCTGGGGAACTTTTTCTCTATTGAATATATGGTCAGGCGTGGTGGCCCAGAATAAATTATAGTGCAAATCAATTATTGTGCTTTTCAAATATGATAACCTTCCAATTTCTCATATTTCCTAATGAATTTTAAGCATTCGTAGTACACAGCCTGAATACAATCCAAGTCCCCCTAAATCCTGCTCCATGAATTAATCAGGTTTGAGTATCTAATAGAATGGTATATGGCATTCAGCAGTAACACTTGAGGAAGACTTAGATATACTGTGTAAGGTTGGAATCTTGGGAGGTTTTGTAGCCAAAACTTAAATTGAAAGTTTTGCTTTCAAAACTTAAAAAACTGTTCTTGCTTAAAAAGAAGAAAGCAGAAACTAAACTGGAAGGGCTCTTAGCTCATCTTGAACAAACCACTTAGAATATGAGAGAACTGATATTATAGCAGTTTATTTTTTGGCATCTATTTTTCTTTCAGCTATGTATTTAATTGGTTACAATTATGCAGCAGGAGGTAAAAGAGAAGTGTGTCAACTAAAGTAGAATTCACAACAAGGAAATGGCTTTAGCAGGTTTCATGGGGAAGAAGTGGGGAGAGCAGGTTCTCTGAGGTTCTCTGACCATAGGTTTTGGTTAGTATTACCTCCATCTGCACTCGGGGATGCTTTAGTTAGTTTTCTACAAGATAAATTAATAATAGTAAAAGTGTATTAATATTTGCCTTCAAGTAAGAGTTTCTAACTACGGAGAGATGGTTGGTTGGTTGGTTTGCCACTTTTTGCTGTAGGTTTTGTTCAGTTAAATGTTTTTCTTAGCTTTGAAATCAGAGAGATATGTCTGGCACACTGGGATTTAATGAGTTTAAAGAGCTCTGGGCTGTGGTCAATGGCTGGAAGCAACACTTTGTAAGTTTTGACAGTGATGGAAGTGGCACAGTGGATCGTCAGGAGCTGGAGAAAGCCTTGATGACTATGGGTAAGTTCTGAAATGTTCTTACTTCTGACACTGACTTGCACCATTTCCTAATTATCATCCTGAAGTAACTAACTCATGGTATTTTCAATAAAACATGTTGGATTCTGTTTACTTACCTGCCTTTTCAAAATAAGAATTTTTACTTTCAAACAGGATTTAGACTGAGCCCACAGGCTGTGACTGCAATTACAAAGCGATACAGCACTCATGGAAAGATTGCATTTGATGATTACATTGCCTGCTGTGTGAAACTCCGAGCTCTCACTGGTATGCTGGACCATAGCCTTGTTACTGTCATCCCCATAATACATTTCTATTTAATAAAACCTGATTGTTCACTTATCTCGAGGGTCAACTTTGGCATACTACAAAAGAGGTTTCTATCAATAGTCTATAGACAATTATAGACCAGGATTTTTTAAATTCCCATGAAAAAAAGGACTTTATACTAATCCAAGGTTTAATCCAGAGACTGGAAGAATGGTGTTAGCAAAATTGGGAAACTTTGTTTATTCATAGAGCATAAAGGGTTGTGTATGATAAACAAAAATTTAGAATGGGAATGAATTGCAGTATTCTTCATCATATTCTCCTTCATGTGACTTGAAGAATTTTAGGAAAGTACACTTTAAAAAAACGGTTTATTTGTAATTCTTCTTACCTGGTTTCTGTTTTCTTAATGAATTTTTGCAGAATGCTTTAGAAGAAGGGATGCAACTCAGCAGGGTTTTGTGAACTTCCACTATGATGATGTAAGTAAATTTTAAGGAATCTATTAAAATTCCAAGGTAAAACAAAAGAAAAACTTATGATAATCAGTAATGATTTGAGTTTGTGCCTATCTTCCCTACACATACAGTGAGAATCCAGAAGTTCTGGGGCTTGTTGGGTATTGTCTCAAAAAGCTTTCACGTATTTTACAGGGTTCTATAAAATGTTGTGTGCTTTTCTCTGAACCTCTAACTAATGTGGTTCAAGAAGATCCAGGAAGCTACATCAATTGCTAGCATCACTTGTTGTGACTTTTTTTTTTAATTTTCTGTTTTAAAGCTTGGTAGACATTTTTCCTGGGAAAGGTTGGTGGGAACAGACAGGAATCACACTGAGTCAGGCTTGTGGGTCTTGGCTTCCTAGCCACATCTGTGCAGCAAAAAGAGAACACTAGATTCAAGTCATCCTGGATTTGGGTGTTTTGGGGTTTGGGGGTTTTTTTGGAGCAGCAAGGGGGAGAACCATGTGTGCTAGTTTTTATTTTTGTTGTTATCATTTAAGGAGATGCTTTGCTTTAATTAACTATTTGCTAATTTTCCTATGTATTTTAAAGCCTTACTATTCAGGGGCTGAATTTCTTTACGGAAAAGTGTAGTGACAATGAGTATTGTAGGAGAAACAGTAAAAACTTGTTCTCTGCCATTCATCTAATAAGTGGTTATTTTCTTTTCAGTTCATACAGTGTGTCATGAGCATCTAAATCAAAAGGGAGCAAGCTGTGGATGATCATGATTTAACATTCCAGTCTGTGTTTTGCTTTGCCAAGTCCTCCAGTGATTGTGTATCTCAATATTGGAAATTGCATATTTTATGAAGGTATCACTTTACACACATTTTTTTAGTCTTGATAATGAATATAAACTACTCATGTACTGTTGTCTTTAACTTCCAGTCTGTGATTATTAAAGATGCTTTTTATTTTCATAAACTTGCAATTCACTACCTATAACTCAGATCATGCAAATGGTAAGATTTTCAGTCATGTGTCTACTTTTTTCCTGTGATTCACTAAAACCAGTTTCTGGAGTGCAATTTACCTTTTTCTGACTTAAACAGTAACATATGTATGACTTAAGAGGATACATATTTTCTTGTCTTTGACAACATAAGACATGCTGAAAGGGCTTTTGAAGTGGCCATTTTGCACTGGTCTGTTAAAACATGAGTAAAACATGAGTTTGGTTACTTTGTCAGTTCCACTGAAGATGAAGCATGTGACACCATGCACTGAGTGTAAGACTACCTGCTAGAACTTCTTGTAAGCAGGGATGCAACAAGACATAGCAGAGAACTCTTCTATCCTTGTGATCTTGTACAGGGGGCTTTGTTCCTGTAAGGTTCTTGCTTTGTGTCACTACATAAAATGCTTTTAAACATACAAAAGCTGTGCTGTGTCAGTTTGTTCATCACCTGTTCCTTCACAGGCAGACAGACAGACTTTGCTTACATGTAAATGAATGTTTCTGTCTCCACTTCTACCCCTCACAAGTGGCCTTCATGCCTCAATATGCCAACTAACACACAAGGGCCAAAACTCACCTGGAAAAAATTCCTGCCAGGTTGCTCTTTCAGATCACAGATGTAGTTACCAATGAAAGCAGATACAGACAGGCAAACCTTACTTGCCTGAGGCTCTTCAGGGGAAAAAAAGGGATTTTTATTTGGTGGAGGTTTTCTTGTTGCTATTGTTGTAGGGATTTTTGATGGGAAGGTGCAGGGACTGATGAGCTACATCATCTTTCAAGTTCAGAGAGAAACTAAGCCAATACCTACAGATGCTAAAGAGTTACTACAGAGTTTGCTGTCATAACTAAAAAAAGCCACCTGAAACCTGTAAGAAAATTGCTTCCCCATTAAGAGAAGATTCAGTGGACAGACTGAATATGCTGTTATCTGCTTTAGGGAAACAGAATTCTCGGAATTAAGGGTTTCTCTTTCCCACAAGGCATACTGGGAAGAATACTTACGTGACACCACGGGGGTGTGGTTGCTCTTGACCTTTGAGCCAACCACCAGGCAATAGTTGTAAACATATATTTTTCCTAGGTTGCCTTCAAACATGCAAACTAAGGGACAGTAATTTCAGATTTGCTTTGGGAACATTGGGCCCCTAAGACAAAGATTTGAGAAGCTCACTGGATCATTTTCAACCTTGGAATTTGAAAAAGAACATCTATATTGTACTTTTAGCCTTTTCCCGTGCATGCAACATCTTTATTTTATAGACACCTATGAAACAGTAATGAAACAGACCTATGAAGTCCAATACAATGGCTTAGAAGAACAAAATACACACAACAGTCTTTGTCATTGAAAGTCACTTTACTGATGTTACAATATGTTAGTAACATTGAAAACCACAGGCATCTGTATTAAATACTCTTGTAGAAGTGGATACTGTGACACTGTTATTATTAAAAGTGAGCAGGAATTTAGAACCCCAAATTACAACGATCTGATTTTATAAAAAGCAACGTTTTGTTTAGCTACATGAAAGCCAGATTCATTCAACAGCCCAATGCCTGTAAGGTTTATGACAAAAATATCACACTCAAAGCTAGAAAGTTGTAAACTGCAATGCTTCGTTTTGATGTTTGTCAAAATCTCACTCTTTTATTACATCAGTTACGATTTTTAAAGGATTTTATCTAGCAAAGACAATGATATGTTGCAAATCATTGTTTTTCCAATACTAGCCCAGCTACAGTGGTGAAACACGATTATCCTTGTCTCTCTCAATAATGGCTAGTATGAGTGAAAAAATAGCTTTTTTTACAGCAATGCCCAATTTAAACAAAATTAAGCTGGCAGAGCCAGTTGGTATATACCACCCCAAAAGCTTTGCTGAAAGAACTCATCATACAGTAAATAGTGTTTTCTCCAGCAGATTAAAAATTCTGTAATGCTTTGCTATTCTGAAAAAAATATTTTGCATTTATGCAACAATAAAAATAAGTACTGTATTCTATATAAAACATTACCTATTGTAATATATTTTTATCCTTAAGAAAAAAAAACTCAGGTTATATATTCACAGTTTGAGTATGTTCTGGACAGTATTTCCAAGTGTAAAGTATGCAGAGTCTACACAGGCAGTGAGCAGGAGTTCTTGTACCAATAATCAAACTAAATCATTTGCTGTTCTACAGAGCCTGATAATATTGCATGATTAGCTGCTCGCACCACTCTACTTACAAGGTCAGTCAGGCCTATATACAGAATTTCTAACATGGTTGTAAAAATAGACTCTCCATGCTAAAGTTAGAATATATAAGGTCTTAAGGCCTCACGTTGAGTTTTTGAAACAAAAGTTTTATTTTTTTTATTCAGAGGAATACAGAAACAAAAAAATAAAAGCTTGTTGCTTTGATATTTTATGCTCTAGCAATTAAAAATTGTGTTGACACCTTTACTTCTCCCTTAAGAGAACATGTTTCTTTTTAACTGCTGTGTGCTTATTTTCCTCATCTCATTCTGACTTACATGGCAATTGTGGCCCATCTTGAGTAGCAGAAGTTTTTAAACCTTTTAAAGCTGGTTTAGCTGAAGTGATTTTGAAACTGGTATAGACTGGATTTTAAAGAGCTAGAACTGGCTAGATGAGCCAATTTTGAAGCCAGGTCCAGTGTCTCAAGTGCGAGCAGTGTCTGTGTTCTGAACTGTTCATTTTTTACTGCTTGTTTTTATTACTTGGCTGAGATAACACTGGAATGTTGACTGTCGTAGTGCTTTTCTCTAAATGCTTGCAGAAACTTGTGGATTCCATGTGCCAGACACACAAGATGCTGTTTCCAAAGCTGCAGTTTACATCAGCATCCATACTTGAGACCAGAAATGGTTTTCAAGCTGAAAACTTTCAAGCTTAGAAAATACTCCTGTCAGAGTAGATTTTTAGCATAGATGATAGAAACTATTACTTCTTTTCCTGTTTCTGACAAAATCACGCTTAAGAGAGTCCTGTCTGTACTGCAGCTATGTTTTCACAATTAGTTTCACTGTTTCATTTTTCTTGCCTTATTAGGGTAAAGTTACATTCACACAAGAACCTCACTCCCCTATGCATTCATGAGATCACAACCTGCACGTATTTTTGCAGTTTATTCAAATTTGTCTTCAGGAATCGCAGAATATTCTGGGGAAGGGACCCACAAGGATAATCAAGTCCTGCTCTTGAGTGAATGGCGCATACGGGGACTGAACCCTTGACCCTGGCATTAACACCATGCTCCAACCAACTGAGTACATAAAATGCGATCAAAGTCTAATCACATATTGCTGATAAATGCCATGCAAATACTGAGTCATCACCTCATCCATTCTGGGTATTCAGTGGAGACTGAAATGCTCAAGCTCTTTTAAAATGAGGTAAATAACATCATATTGTTATTGAAAACAGTGGTCCAAACAGTCCATTGTTATCCCATGACACTGATAGTAAGAGAAAGAAACAAATGATCTTCGGACTTGGAGCCCAAGAGAAACAGGAAACAGCTCAACTGTTAGGTTCACAGACTTGGTGATTAAAGAGGCTTAGCCTTCAACAATGATAGAAGGTGAGAGAGACACAGGATGTAGCATTGTGGTTTAACCACAAGTAACTAAGCCCCAAAACAGCCATTTGCTCAGTCCCCACCCCCAGTGGGATGGGGCAAGAGAATAGGAAAGGTAAAAGTGAGAAGACTCATGGGCATAAGAATATAAGAACAGTTCAATAATTAAAATTAAATAGTTGTAGTAATAATAATTTTAAAAATCAATTAAAAGGGAAAGAGAAATAAAGAAACAGAAATAAAACCCAAAGAAAGCCAAGTGATGCAAATGAAAACAATTGCTCACTATCAACAGACCAGTGCTCAGCCAGTTCCTGAGCTGCAGTTCTTCACTGCCAACCTTCCCCCTGGATTGTTGCTGAGCATGGCATCATATTGTTTAGGATATCCCTTGAGTCTGCTGTCCTGGCTGTGTCCCCTCCCAACTCCTTGTGCACCCCAAGCCCAGTTGCTGGTGGGGCATGTGAGAAGCAGAAGAGGCCTTAGCTGATTGCAAGCACTGCTCAGCAACAACTAAAAAATTCCCTGCATTATCAACACTTTTCAGCACAAATCCAAACCACAGCTTCATACCAGCTACTGTGGAGAAAATTAACTCATCCCCAGGCAAAACCAGTGCAAAATCCACGAGACATGAGACATCATCACCTGATTATAGCACAACCAAAAGATCACAGAATCATTAAATGGTCTGGGTTGGAAGGGACTCTAAAGATCATCTCATTCCAACCTCCCTGCCATGGGCAGGACTTTCCAGTACACCAGGTTGTTCAGAGCCCCATCCAAGCTGGCCTTGAACACTTCCAGGGATGGGGCATCCACAGCTTCTCTGGGCAACCTGTGACAGTGTCCCAACACCCTCACAGTAAAGAATTTCTTCCTAATACCTCATCTAAACCTACTATTATTAACAGCATTGGAAAGACTCTATCCATAGTGTGGAAAGGTGACCAACTTAGAAGCTTCCTGAAGTCAGCCAACTCACAGAGACTGTTAGTGGATGAATGTTTCACGAAAATGCTTTTCAGTAGGAGTGAAAAGGGGATGGAAGAGAACAGGAGCTTACTCAGTTTTACACTGGAGTGTGATAACTTTGCTTACAACTAGGTATGGGACTCGACAACACAGCAAGTCCTAAGGGCTAATTGAAGTGCATATCCTTTAGGATTATGAAGTCTCATCTTTCTTTCACATTACATTCTACCCATTGATCAGTTCATTAATGAATTTACATCAAATTAGGTCAGAATTTGTAGTATATGCATGTCTATAATAGTGTGCATACCCATTCTTTGCTCTGGTTTTGAAGAGTTGTCACATTAGTATTGAAAAGACCAATCAGTGCAAACCAGCAACAGGGATGTGAGTAAGAGGATTTCAGTACACTAACTATTAACTTAATTTCTTTCTGATTTTAATTCAGGCTGTATCTCAAAGGCCCACTTGTTCAATAACACAATCAAAATTATTTCATGAGCACATGGGCTCAGCAGGTTCAACATCTCATAAATCAGGAACTCTTAAATCATTTGGAAGAAGCCAACTTCAAAGTCAAGTCATACCTCAGGTGACTGGCAAGTTGTGACTTTAGTTCCCAATTTAGGCAAAGATGGGCTATATGAAATTAACGATCTTCTTAATCTATTAACCTTAGTATAACAAAACTATATGTAAATTATCAGACAAAACCATCCCTGGTATATTGCCTGTCATTGCTAAAGTCCTTAAGTCAACAAATCCAGAATTAGTAGGTAAATCTTTACCTGTTAAACTGTGGCATCAATGTGCAGCATTATTTTTAGATACGATCTCAATTTTCCAGTCTCCATCAGTTAGTCATATTAATTTTATTATAAATTACACAAGATTCTTCTCCCACATTGAAATACATAAGGGTAACTTAAGTATATCTCATCCTGCCTGTCCTATGCTCATATAAACAATTACTTCTAGTTGCGAACTGATAGCTTCCTCACTTCTACAACATAGTTGGCTATAACTAGTTCATTTATTAAAATAAAACCAAAATAAAAGCATGAGTCTCAATGAATCAAAATGACTGAGCTGTATTAGTGACAAGCACTCTATTTTAGTCTGGATGAGGTATTATGCGGCAGTTTATATTGCTATTGCCAGTGCAACTAACTACAGTGGATAAAAATATTTGCAATCTTCAAGGTTATTAAACTTGCAGCTTTCCAACACACCCCATTTTAAAAGTAGGAAATGACAGCTTGTAAGCAAACAACTTTTCTGTCCAACCTCTACTGGCTTGGGAGGCTCACACAGCCCTTCCAGTTCAGGTCTCCCAAGTTGCTAACCTGATGCAAAGTTCTCTGCAGAAGAATTTTGCAAAAACACAAGTCCTGTGATATTCTTACTCTCGACCACCAAAGTAAAAGTCAACATTTATTTAACTTAAACTTAGTGCTCAGAACTAGACTTCCAGTCACTACATATCTTCAAATGTGAAGATGACTGTTAAAGATAGACTACACACACAAGTGTATCATCATAGGCTACAAATGAATTATACCAAAAGAAAAGAAGGTGGAAGTACATACTGCATTGAAATACAGTCAGGAGGGCCATTTGTTTGCAAAACAAGAAGCTATGAACATAGCAGAAAGAGCCAGTATGTTAAATCCAGTTCTGTCTGCCAAATCTTGCTGCTTCTTGGTAAGGCAAAATGGAAAGGGAAGAGTAAACAGTGGTAAACATAAGATATATGACGTCTAATGGGATTATTCAAAACTACATGCCAGTTTGTATCCAAAAAATACCATTAAAGGCACATGATAAACAGTCCAGTTACTAAAGACGAGATATGAATATGGGAGGGAAAACCAGCTTCCAGGTGACAGAGTAATACAGCAACGATCAGGTTAGCATATTGTCCTAGTGAGGGTGAACAGGTTGAAGGTCCTGCTCAAAGTCCACTGAAACCAACAAAAGACATATTGATTTCAAGTTATGGCTCAGACCCTCATTTCATAAGCTACATGCTATCAACTATCTTTAATCCAGATAGCTACACTCAAAGTAAATCTTTGCAAAAAATATTCCTCCTTGATATATTTACCTTTCACAAAAATGCATGATCTTCCCCTAAAGCAGTTATAAGTGACTGTCTTGTTCCAGATGGTCACTCTGCACCCACTTGTGCTCACTTGTATTTGTCTTTCTCCAAATACTTACCAGAACCTGTTGACTGTGAAGGAAAATCATTTGAATGCCAAGGCCAATATTTTGTCATAATCCAACATACAGCCTAATCATAAAATATAGTGCTTCTAAAAATCTTACATATTTTACAGCTGCCAACATCTTTAAACATTTCTTAATTTAATCTTACATATATCTGACTTTATTGAGAGACGTAAAAGTTAAAAAAATACATTAAAAGGCTGCAAGTGTTGGGTTCACTTACTAAAGGAAACACATGAAAGAGGTAGAAGTTTCAGAAACACCATAGATGTTCCCATTACAATAATATCTAATTAATCATACAGCTGTTGGGTAGGGTATTCAACTGCACCACACAGTTGGATGTTTTATTCTGCAATGGTACTACCTGAAGCTAAGAAGTAGTGAATTTTGGAAAACCAGAGAATTACAAGTTGATTTAATATGGTCCAATTTCTTACTAACTGAAAATTCCCAATCAGAAGGCATTTGTTGTACAACAACCTTTAGAAGTCTCAGGGGCTGGAAATACAACCATCAACTTACACACAAGATTAACATGGTAAAGAGTTGTTTCCTCCCACCCCACTCTTTAAGCTAAATTCACTTATTCTCAGTTTAATGCCCCAAAAAATTGTCAAGGGAACTTCATGGGCAGCAAGCATAGTATTCAAGCATATGGTAAAGGTGATTCCAGTAATGAATAAAAATCGAAAGACAGCAATGAAACTGGCCACTTGCCCAGCACTGTTATTATCTAGTGCAGTGAAATCATTATGCTTCTCATAAGCCTGTGCCTTGCCATCTAAAACAGTGTCTGAAATGCTCTATCAAAAATACACAGCAACTCTGACAGACAGACTTCACATCACCACATCCTGAATTGACTACTTAGAAGTACTCCCAAATGTCCAGTAAGTTTGGGCTGCACATGACTTAAAGACTCTGTTGTCTGCTGAATCCTTCTTGATTACACCTGTGAGAGGATACAGTGGTTATCTCACTAAACAAAGGATTTTGGCTGGTTCCTCTTATGTTGATTTAAGACAAAGTGCTGCTGTACTGGATTCCGCAGTCTACTGTACAATTGAGATTGTCAAGACAGTATAAGATGCTGAAAAAGTTGTATAGATTTTGGTCAAACACCAGTTTCTGAGAGACACAGTTTTACAGTATTGTACTTTCTGTATTTCCAAGGACATCTGCTCATAATATTAGAAAATCTGAAGTGTGATGATGTTAGTCATGACTGTTTCTTTAGGCATTTGGCAAAATACACATACATATAACAGCTATTTTTGACATTATTGAATGTTTACATATATACAATCTGTATACTGAGATTATAAACATGTAAGGTAAAAAAAAAGATATAATCTTTATTTGTTTGCCATTTGTGTCAAATAGTTGCCTTTCAAAGCTTGAAACCCTGTCACAAAAAAAAAAAATCCTATATTTCTTACTCCTGCATGCTAATCTCTACAACAGTATGTTGTTTTTCCCTTACATGTGGAAAGTAAAGAACACAAGGTTCATGCATACAGCATACAAGTTTACATCAACTGGGCTCTCCATGAGGCACATTCCCAGTTTCACTCTGGTCTGACTCAGGACTGCAAGAAACCAGAGACAAACCTCTCTTACACAGGACTGGCAAATGGACTGCAGTTGGGATTCTAGGTCACTGAGTGGAACAGCCTTGTCTGGGCTAATTATTCTCTGTCAAATGTTATGATTTTGGTTGTTCATCAAATCCATAAAATACAAGTCAACAAAAAAGAAAGAAAAAATACTTATTTTTTCCTTCCACATGAGAGGAAGTTATCACTGCGACATCATGGGTGTCTCGATCTTTTGAATTGTCTGAAGAGCAGATGAATGTGCAGTGACTCAGTGATGCTGAGTTTCTATAAAATCCAAAGTAAACAGTTCTGATGGTACCCCAGGAAAACAGTGCAGCTAGATGGATGTCTCCCATAGCTGGAAAGGGGGAAAATGAACACAAACACACATTGAACACCAAGATAAAACAGGCTGTCACCCAAACATGCAAGGAGCTTGTTTAGGGAACTGCGTCTACATCACTTGGGTCACCAAATCTCCTCCCAGCCTCTGGTGGGTATCTGTTCACCAAGTGAGCACAGTCTTAAGCATTTCAGCCCAACTTACAGTTGGCATAGTAAATTGCCCATGGCTGGGAGTTTAGTTTTCTTTTTGAAGGAAAAATGTCAGTGTAGCATTAAACTTGTACTAGACAGCTTTTACCTTAGAGTTACACTAATATTAGTGTAGATGTAACTTCCCATTTTCATCTGTCTAACTCTGCTCAGAGCAGCACCATTGTCTGCTGCTCCCAAAGCAGCTCCAGGGCTGAGACACATCAGTACAGCCCAGGCTCCAAGCTACTTTGAGAGACCCTGTGCTGCCCCTCACACAATCTTCTGCCCCAAGCAGCACTAGGGGAGCAGCTTGCAGGTTCCCTCAGCAGTACTCCATTCCTTTTTTCTTGAAGGAAAAAAAAAAAAAAAAAAAAAGGACAGAGAATCTCACCAGCATCAGCAACGTGAACCAAAGGTATTGCAAGTAAAGCTCCTAAAGCAAATTTCAGGACTTTTTACTTATTCAAATACCTGCTGTCTGAATTGACACAAAAGAAATAAAAACCTTTTGGAGAAGCTGGAAATCTCTCCATATGGGACATTGCTATCCACCACACATTCCAGCAGCTCCTGGTCACTCTATGAGGGCCAGGGTAGGCTCAGGTCACACAGCAGTGAATTCCCTCCAGGCCTGCAAGCCCTCCACATGCTCCATAACTGGAACTCTTTATCTTACCATAAAGGTGGAAAGCAGCTATCCCCACAGCCCAAATGAGAGCTGCTGGGAAAAGGGGTAAGAAAGGAGTACCAAACACACCATGTGCTCCAGGACTGCCTGTACTCTGCAGCCCAAACGCTGTCTGGGGCACATTTTCAGCTTAAAATAAGAATATTAGTGAAATCTGGGCTTCAGGGCAGCTTTAAGAGTAATCTAAAAAGCTGCCTGTAAACACAGCTGCTGAGGCCTTCATTGCTGCCAGAGGCTCAGCAGCTTCAAAACTTCAGAATGCAAATGAAATGCCACTCCAGCTCTCCTTGGTGCTCAAAGGTGTAACTCTGCCACAGTTTCCTTTTGCAAAAGTACCAGTAAGTCAAGCCACTGGTGAAATTCAGAGAAGAGGGACACATACCCGGGCACTTTGCCTGTTGACTTTTTTCTCTTCGTCAGGAAGTGGTGGCATCGGGTAAGGGTATTTCCTGCTGGAAGCAATAGATCCAGTGGATGAAGACGGAGACTTTGCAGGAGACAGTGTCCTGAGGTGTTGAAACACACAAAATAAATGTGATTTCTTTGCATTCTAGCACTGCAACAGCAACTGCCATTACTCTGAAGCTTGGTTCAGAGCCAAGTATATAGCTTATTATTAGCTCAATATCAGGGGGATAAAATTGCTTGATCAGTAGTCTTATAATTTCATTATATGAGTAAAGGTATTTAGAGATTTCAGGAACACTGGAAGAAAAAAAATGCTACTTCTTATTAGAATTGTATAACAAAAATGATTTCTTAAACTATTTTATATGGTACTGTAATTAATCATTATAAAATTATTAAAAAACAAATTCTGGAACTGAATAAATACAGAACTAAAAGATAAACATGGCATTATAAAGCCTACAGAAACAGTAATTGTATAAATACAAGCTGAACAAATGTCTTCTCCCAGTGACTAAATGGCAATTTTGTCTTTATGCATATCTTACACATCTCCTAAATTGATACAAACATAGCAAATAAATCTATTAGTTTCGTAACATTAATTTACACAAATGCATGCATTTGGAGGCCAAACTGTTAGTTGTGAAGTAACAAAGGCATATACAAAGTGCTAATAACAAATTATTATGCATGCAAGCATCATACAGTGCATATTGTTCCAGCCAAAGAAAGAGTCTGATGAGAATATACAAAAATGGACTGATTAGTCAATGGCAATCAGCATTTCTGTACAAGGTGAGTAGAGTAAGCAGGAGCAAGTAAATGTTTGTATCACATGAACAGCATTCTTTTCATGTCAATAAGGCAACAGCACATTATTGACTGAAATTTTATACCCAAGAAAAACTCTTATGCTTCTGTTTTGAGATTCTGCACTTTTCCCACTTGAGAGATTCCTATCAGGCTCTAAATCTGGGCAGAGTAAAATGAAAAAAAGACCTCAAAGTAGAAAAACTGAGCTGTCCTGGCCGTCTTGTTCTCTTGTGCAGACTAGGGGTATTTACCACAGGAGGCCTCTGAATACTGCAGGCACATCACTCAACCCTCCCTGAGCACTGCTATCTAGTATCTTCTGAGTTAATGTGTCTCTGAAGATAGAAAGTTTCCATAATAATAAGTGAAATTTATGTACCTTTAAATAATTGTACTTTTATTTTGGACTATTGTATCATTTTGTTTTGTAGCTTCCTACAAACAGCACATTCTACTGCCTCCCATACAAACAATGACTGATGGTAGCCACAAGCAACAAGGTGTCAATGGAAATTATATTATGAGAGCTCTCCAGTCTGGTTCATGATCCTCTAATGCCTCATGTGGTAGCCTCTGAGTTCAACAGCACTTAAAGATTTACTTTGGTACAATTACCCAAACATGGAAGCATACATCTTCAGTACCTGCACACTGAGCACCCATTAAGATGAACTGGACATACACCAATGTTTTCAGGGAAAAATAACCCTGGAACAGTTACAGCAGTAACTGTTTTAACAAGGCCCTTATATGTCCAGTGTCATGGGCACCAAAATGTGCATGCAGGAAAACAGGTTAATAAAAAAAAAATCCAGGGAAACGTTGTCAACAGTGCCCTGCTGTTCACTATTCATACAACTCCTCTAATCTCTGCCCCTACTTGGACTACTATAGATCACTAATAAACTATTTTGTGATCTAGAATGAAGAATATAAGCAGAAGAGGAAGGGGGGAAATAAGGAGAGCAGTTTTTACATGTCATTAGTAATCCTATTATTCACAACTGTTACCCCATTGCTGCAGTAGAAATTTAAATTTTCGTTTTAAAATTTGTAACAATGCACTTGAAGATCAGAAACAAGGAACTGGGCTAGTGGAATCTGACTTGGCAAGCCCTATCAGAAAGCCATTTATAAAGTAGCACAGCCAGGGTGTGGCACAGATTGAAGGCATCTCCCATATCTTTCACCATGCCAGGCTCTACACTTCCAACATGCCACAGGCTTTTCACATTTTAGATACTCTAAGAGAAGGCCACAGTGAGAGGAAAAGCCACAGCCAATCCTCCTCTGCATCCATCTAGGTAGATGATCCTGGAAGGAATAATAGTCCCCCAAAGGATGGGGCATCTTAAACATTTTCCTCTGACCAGGATCCCTAACTGATCCTTTTAGCCAGGAAGCTTTGCACCATGACTCAAACACAATGCTGCCTTGTCCAAAGATTTTGAAGGCCTCTTTCTCAAACCCCCTAAGCACTGCCTGCTCACCTGAAGTTTGCACCTCTAAGTGATATGAGCTTTACTGCTTGACTGCACCTGCAACACTACAGCCAGTACATCAAGAATGCAGTTGCACACTTACAGAAATGACCTTGCCCTCCCCTCACAGGGCCTCACAACTTATTTTTGCTATAAAGTTACATGATGGTTTTTGTCATCTTTAATGCCAACTACTGAGACTGTGAACCTACACGACTCAGTGTATGCTCACAGATCTTACAGTGTGTCTTCTGTGATAAACAACATTGTTTGAGAAGGTTTTCATCACCTTTCAGGTTGTGCCCTGCAATTTTGTATGTGCTGTGTATCCCAGATTTACATATACTTTAAATGAGAAAGGTCATGTCTGGCTCTTTCTCATTTACAGGATGGAGAAACAGCATTCAGGGACACTTGCAGGTAATGCTGGGGTTAAAGGTAGGAAAACTTGTCAGTTTTGGTCAAGGGTGGGATCCACATAGCTTTCACTAGGGTTTCAGCCTCCTGCAATCAAATCCATTAGCTTTCATGCCAAATGTTGCTTCCAGCTGAAACTTACACAAGAAACCAGTACACACCATGATGAGATTCAGAGGTTTTACTTCAAACCCCAAATGAAGCCATCCACCTCACCTACAAAAATTTGAAATTTTGACCAGAAAGCAAGATAAAGTGGCCATTTTGTGTCTTTCTGTCCTGAAAGCTAAAACTAAGAGTGTGTAGAGACCAACACACTCTGTGATCCACAACAAGCACTGTGGCAGCAGGAAGACATCTAGAAGCAGTCCTTGCAGCCTTAGGCCTACAGACTCAGCCTCTTGTCTCTAAACAGCAAATGCTGGCCCACAAGAAACAGTGCAAAATGTGTCATCTGGTCACACAACTACACATCTTGCAATTTTGGGTGTCACATTAGCTGAACTCAAGGCAGGTGGCCCTGACAGATCTGAACTGTTCATGAACTGTGGGAGATTCTCTTTTACAGACTGAAATAATATAATGAAATTCAATTAACATTCAACCTGGTGAAAGATTTCAAGCTCAAATATAGATCCTATCAGCCTAATCTGACCTTTGCTGCTGTGGATTCAGCTCTTTGTATGACATCATCGGTGTAGATCCTACATTAGGAAGTTGGGACTCCTAAAAAAAACTGGTGTGGCTAAACATTTCAAGGTAAGTTCCTTCTAAAAGTCACAGATGTGCACACACGACCTCAGAAACACCAACAGCAGAGGGGAGAGGAGGCTCATGGGGAGGCTGCAGAAGAAACAATGGTTATGACTTGAGCTGTCACTTGCAGCAGTGGAGCAGTGAACCGTGCCTCAGAAGCAGGCACTCACATGCTTCAATGAACTCTTCTCCCTAACTCTTGAAATAAATCCTGCTCCTACTGGCATCAGTAGGCATTTTTTCATTGCCTCCCAACAATAATAGTATTTTGCTTTGGTTGTAATAAGGAAAAGGCTTGTTGGTTGGTTTTTTACTTTAAGCACTGTCTAGAGCTGCCTCAGCAAGAGCAGCTTGCCGAAGGCTGGTCATGGCTCTGGCCTCAGCTGGATGCTCACAAAGGAAGGTAATGGAGATGGTCAGCTGAAGAGGAACTGGCAAAAAATCAAGGACACAAAAGCACATTAGAAATAAGAGGGAAATGACACCCTACTTGTCTCCTTCCATGCCCCTTCTCAATGCCCTTCTGATATGGGACAGCCGATTTCCTTCTGGTTATGTGCTCTGAGTCTCCATCTAAAAACCCCTTAGTTTGTAAACTACTTTTGTATTTAAATAACTCTCATTAAAAATATAACTTATTGTAAATACTTGCATTAAATCAAATGTAGGCAGCTCAGTGCTTTAGAAGGTGCCTTCCAGTCTTTTTTGTTTGTAATTATCTACAGAAATGCCATGTTTGGGGCTTCTGGCAGTTTGTTTTCTGATTCGATCATGGCCCCATCAAGTCTTTCCAATTCAGTGAGAATTCTGAGTAGTCTTTAACCATATTTCAGCCTGTGCAGTGGGCATTGTAATTGGCAGTACCAAGAATAAGCAGTACTAGCACATTCATAAAATAACATCCCCTACAGCAAAGCTAAAATCAGGGAGAGGCTTCCTGCCTGATTTTATTTCTGAGGTTATATGGTTATAGCCTGGTACACAAAATTAAAATCTAGACTAGATGCTGAGCAGGAAAATGAGAGTTTTCTTCACAGACCCTATTTTTTTACAGATGGGAATCCCATATTTGGGAGTTTTCTAGTGCCAGAGACACCAGCTAGTATTATTACTATAATTAATAAATAGTAATTATATAGTAATACCCTTGCAGACTAGAAAGAAATTACTAGGAAATCTGGTGATAGAGAGAAAAATTATGATTTTTTTTAAGTAGATGGAGAAAATCTTGGTGATGACTAATATCTCTATTTTCTGAAAATCTACAACATTCCTAGCAAGTGGTTTTTGTAATTTTTTGTCATTCTGTTTCAAATCTTTCTACAACAGCACCAGTCAACAGCATATTATACCTAAAACTACAGGGAAACAAGCAAAGCAGCCGTACTACTTTCAGGACACATTTAAAAGAACAAAGAAATCAAAGATGATTAGTGACATGAATATTACTCAGCTAAATGTCTGGTGTAAATGTTTTCTCCTGGGACTCTAAACTCATAAAATATAGTACCAGCTAGACAGTTTGACTTCAGCCTGACTTTCTAGTTTATAAAGATTTGTTTAGTTCTGTTTGTGAATCACTTCACAGGCACAGGTTCAAAACCCAGCTACAAGATGTTCTGACACACCATTCTTAAGAAGTCTTTTCCTGTCCATGCTATCATTAAGCAAAATTGCATCTGATTTTTGTGGAGAAACTGTTAGTTCAACCTCTCATAAACCCACGATAACTCATCTCAGGAGATCTGATCTTTTGCCTTCCATAATGTGTCTGCAGAATACTTCCCCATGTTTACCTCATTTAATTAGGACAATACAGATTTCTAAATTTATTCTAGTTGCTCTCTGATTTCTAAAGGCAACCGCTGCAGGCAGTGATTAGTAAGCTTCTATGGTGCAAAAATTTGATTTATGTTTCATCTCTGCTGATATATAGCCTTTAAAACTCACATGGGTCAGCTTAATTCCTATCTACATGCCAAAAATAATAGGTTTATCTCAAATACAATTAGAAATGTGACTCATTCAGTGTAACAGCTGAATATCCTCAGGGGCAGGGTACACTCCCATCAATTTAATCTAGTTACTAAATAAAAATACACTGATATTAAAAAATGAAAACCAAATTATGAGTATGCCAACAGATTTTTAAACTTGTTTAACTAAACCATTTTAAGTAACCTATTTTTAAATAGTGCTATCTTCATATTCCATCCATGTCTTTGTTTATGGCTATCACAGGGCTTCTGATACAAAAACCCTGAAAGACAGCCATGGGGTTATATTATGGTGGGCAACTCTTGACCTTGCCTGAACAATAAAGGTCAAGAGACTATTTTTAGAAAAAGTTTTGGTAATAAAACACATCTCACCTCTTATGTGAGTTTGCTTAATTTCAGCTTCTTTGGTCTGATCTTTGGTCGTTATCAGTCTTAGTTTGCTACAGTGGTGTGGACTTCATGATGAGGTAAGTGTTCAGCTGCTCCATTAAACTGAATAGCCTGAGGCTCTGCAGTCCTTTCTGTGGTTTTGGGGGGCTTAAATCTCCCCTGTTCTAGAATGTGTTTCCTGAACTGCAGACATCAGAACTGGACCCTGTATCCCAGTGCTGAAATAACCACACTCACAATAGTCCCTGCTGGAATGTCCCAGTCCTGTCTGATACCAACTGGCACACTCACATCAACCTCCTGTAAGCCTTGGATTCTTGCATTGGGGAATCTCTTCTCCCTTTTCAGGACCAAAATCAGGGCTGACAGGCTAAAGTTTACTCATTTTTCCTGTTTGTTCACTGGAAACATTTTCTGCAGCTTACTCTGTCTGTGATTTATGAGGTGTTGAAAACAAACAAAAATGGTTTTTAAAAGTAACAATTTTGTGGTGTTTTAAGACTTTGAGACATTTTTAGTTCTAAAAATGACTAAATTCCTACCCTGCCATTTAATGTCTGCCAGTGTTGCTACTGGAATTAAAGTGTTTCATTAGTACCTTGTGACACAACTTCCATCACTTTTTTTCCCAAATGCACACTGCACAGATTTATTGTATGTTTCTGCCCTGTTGCACTATTATTACGTCTACTTGTGTAGCAAAATAATTAGGATTCTATTTACTTGTTCTTACCATCCTTCACTGTTTTGGCTGAAGATTTTGCTTATTATTCTTTTGATTTGTGTTTCTGTAATTATCTTCATTTTTGATATGTCAGCTTACAGCTTCATGGATTTTGTCATGTTTTATGTTATTTGTCATAAATTGTCTTCCATTCTGTCCTATGTTCAGTCATTTTTTTCAGCTGATGCAGAGATCTGTCTCAGCTGTGTTAATGTCTTTTGGGAATCTTCTCCAATATTCTCTGCCTCTTGATTCATGTCCAACAGGGGCCCAGCCTCATGCATGCTTTTCCTCTGAAACTTGGAATGTATCAGATAATGCACACTTTTCCCTTTCAAAAATAAGTGATATTTTTGGTTGAACCCTACCTCACTTGTAACAGATTAATTAGCAGTTTGACAGTTAGAGCACAGAGTATATTCTCATACATTTATTTTTCCAATTACAATATATAAATTATTTCATTGCAGGCTGAGGGTAAAATACCACTACTTTTTTATTCTTTTTTCATTTAAATTTTAGTATGCACTATATAAGACAGTAGGTAGAGTCAATGTGTTATGAAACCACATTCTTCAGGAAATTAACATTCTATTTAAGTTAATACTAATTTATTAGTGATAAATATGTCTCATGCCCATAAAACACTATTTGGCATAAAATGATGAGAAAGCTACTACAAGCTATAGATGATGGTGGGAACGCATGCACTACACACACCCTTTTCAATGGCTTCATTAAAACATTCAGAAAAAGAATTGTAAATTGCACATGAAGCCAAAAACAGACATCAAAATGCAGCAAAAGAAGAGGGGCCCTTTGCACCTAAGTAACTTGTATTTATTTATACAAGGTAGGAGTCCCAAGATATTTGTATATGCTGGAACAGCTCTAAGAAATGAGAATTATAGAATTAATTTACAAAATACCTAAAGTATGGTCCTTCTGTGTTTTTATTCACATCTTCTACCCACTTAGCTACATTATATTCTCTTTTGAACCATGGGTTTAAATACCTGCAGAAAGCAATGGAAGGAACAGAGAAAGCAGAAGAACAAGAATAGAAAATCTGAGAACACACAGCACAAGCTTAGCAAGGATGTCTTCATCCCCAAAATGCAAGTGAATATGGCAAGTAAATCATCATGGATTGGGTGAGGACTAGGCAACGTGTACAACTGCATGAGAAAAACTGACCTACAAGACTCATATGTTTGATTAATCTGGAAACTCTTTGGGATACATCATTCATTTAATATCTTAAGGATAAAATTCACTCCTATGCAGAGGGCCAACATTAAGCTCATGGTTTGAACTCCTTCATGATCTCAAAATAAGGATGAAGAGGCATTTTGGCTTCAATCATGAAGTTTGCTTGCCAAAGACACACTTTTGCACCCATCTAGATAAATTGCAAGATAATGGCTTAAGGAGCACAGAATTTTGGACTTGACCCTTTTTACAGGAATGAATTTCAGCCTTATTGTGTTAAAAGGTTTGAATTTTTTGCCACTGTAGTGACAATTTTTGCACTTAGAGGCAAACAACCCTCTGATTTTTCAATGTTCATTTAGTTTGGCTTTAATGGAGGTGGGCTGCAGTTATCTCATATTTTACAGAAGCAATATTGATACCAAAACCACAACTTTTTGGGAGAAAAGTCCAAGTTGTATACTCATATTTGTTACACAAAGATTATGAAGTAAAGATTATGTTTAATTATCTGATAACAAATTACCAGGGAAGAAAAAAACTTTTTTGTAACAATTTTTTCCCAATAACAAGATAAGCAAATTCTTCCCCCTCTGTCATGTTAACAAAAAAGGACGATGCAGGAAATAGGAGTCTGCCTGGACCAATTTAAAGTTTGTTTTTGTTACATATGAATGGCAACAATCAAATGATTATTTGTGATCACCATCTTTATACAACAGAATGTAGCACAATGAAATAGTAAACAAATTTTAACCAAGGAAAGTGGGAAAGAAAATTCCTCTTTAAGTTACTTTTGATACCTCTGGTCCAGTTCTTGCCACCCTTATTTATGGGAGTGACTCCAATGACCTCATACATGAGAACAGATCTTGCAAGGGATTGCTCAGATGAATAGAAGTTGGGCCAAATCATGTCATTCAACCCCCTCCATATTTCAAACAACAATGACAACAAAAGCAGCAGCACTTTTTCCACGTCTTTTGCTCCTTTTTTGTTCTGGAACGTCTCCTCCCCGCCCCGCGCAAGCACAGCCACAGCTCTCAGAAAGTACTCGCCCTCAGCCACAAGTGCTTCTAAGTAGCTTCCTCAGCTCGCCTGTTTATCAGGAATTGGGAGTGTTTTATGCTTTCCAGCTTGGGCTCTTAGAGAAAGGAAACATAAAAGTGGTAGTGCAGCAAAGCAGATGAACCATATGTGAAGCAACAGGCTGATGCCAGCGTCACCAGGAACTAATAAACTTCTGCTTTAGCTTTAGTTATACATTTTCTTGTACTCGCTGCAATATTTTAAAGTTGCATTTTTTCATTTGAGGGTGTCTTTTGGTAACCATGAAACACTCCCAATCTGGCTTCCTGTATTAGAAAACGGTGTAAGGTGCTATCAAAGCATGCAAATGTTGCACAACCATGTTGCAGGGTTTCCTGGGTCTGGGTGTTTTACAGATCATCATTCACCACCTCAATCCATCAGTTACAAAAAGGCTTAAACTCAAGTTACTGCAGACCACTACATGATACCATTGGAAAGCCCTCAGGCTGATCTTTCTGGCCACATGTTCGTTAGCAATGGCCAGAATCCACATTTCCTTTGAGTGAGAAATTCTGCTTTGAAACAAGGTGTCCTTACGCATAAGCCTAGCGCTAGACCAACAGCTCGGTTTGGCTCGTAGCGCGACATGCAACAAGGCAAGAGACCTGGGCTCAAGAGTCCTGGTACCCCTCAGGCTGGCGAGGAGGAAGGGTAGCTAGCGCTGCGTCAGCAGGAGCACCTCCAAGCAGTCACGGTGTTTTGCCACAGTGAAACTATCATAGACTAGGGAAGGGACTTTTCACGGGATAAAATGGCAGCCCAGAATGCAGGGGCAGGTGAGACTGACCTGTGATCCCGACTCCCTGTTTGGGGGTGGTCAGAACCCCCTGGGCTTATGCCTTGGGCAGGGGTTTGGTGGGCGAGAGAAAGCCCAGGCTCAGATGCATGGGTTACCCGGCTGCAAAAAGACAATATATAATAGAAAGTCTAAACCAAAGACGTTCGTATCAGTTATAACAACGAGGAAGACAAATGCTTATAGGAAAAGCAGTGCAAATTAACAAAGGTCTGAATTGCTATCTGTTCCTGGGATCTGTTTTAACACAGCTCCCAATTAAACTGTCCATTTATTCCGAAAAATCTCATCATTCCTGACAATTCTTATTGATTTTAATAGAGAACTATTTATCAGGCCATTTCATCAGCCATGCTTCTGAAAAAGCATTTGGCCTGTTGGCATTCCTTCCACATGTAATGAACTATCTGCCTTTAGTAAAGAATAATTATTTTGTTATAAAACATCTAAAATCAATTAAAAATGTCCCAAAATATCTTTAGCAGTCTCCTCAGAGCTCTCTGCTTAGCATAATCCTTGTTCATGTATGTTAGGTCCAATGGTCACGCAAAGGTGTGAGCAGGACTTTTTTCAGGAGCTGCCCAAAGTGTTTGCAACTCCCTGTCAGTGCTGCTTGTGAGGGCTGCAGACTTCAAACCTTGCTCAGTCCTTAAAAAATTTTTCTTAAATGATTAATGGCTTGGTTCTATTTGATGCTTGGCTGTATACAAAGAAAACCCTGTGCATAATGTGTGCAGTTACTGCAGACTCATGCATACAAGTATCTTTGTAGGCGACCACACTAGTGTGCTCCTGCTTTAAAAAAAATTAAATTCTGCACAAGGTATGGTATTAAAAAATTAATAAAACCAATTTTATAATGCTTAACTACAGTCTACTAATTATAGGAGACCAACACTGTTATCCTTTTTCTTTCATCTCAACAAGTATGCTTTATGGGACTCCTAAGGGCCACACAGGCAGACTTTCTAAATACTGGTTCAGAACACTTTTCAATATAATTCTGTATTTCCTAGACAAGGTAGAAAGGGAAACAGGTCTGGGGAAAGCCTCCATGTATTCTGCAGCATCCTCAGATCAGCTGGTGCTGCTTTTTTCTCCTAAATGACTAAATGCTGGTCCCAGTTAGATCATTCTCAGTCCATTTTCTCTCCTTGCAAAACAAGCTGTCCCTCTAACCAGAGAGATGATGGCCCTCTAACAGCCCTGGCAATTCTCTCCATCCTCCACTGAACTGACACAGCATGTGGATCCTTCAGTGGGAGCTCTCTCTCCAGCTGATGACAGGACTGCCAAGGAGACTTGGACAAGCCATTCAGGCCTGGGCAGTCCCAGGAGAAAGAGTGCTTTCCTGCCTGGCAGGCCTCTCCCAGGAACACACACTGTGTTTCATCCCCAAAAGTTGCTGCATGGCCCTTGGGAACTACAAACCTCCTCCCTGTAGCATCAGGGCTGCTGTTAGGTTGAGAGACCACCATAACAAGCAGCAAGAAGGAAAGCAGAGAAATAGGTGGAAACCTTTAAAAGAGAAACAAGTATATAGGGAAAAAGATTTCCAGATCACAGTATCTCTGTCTGCCTGCTTATTTAATGTCCCAAAGTTCTCAGAGCAAATCTCATTTGTATTTTGGCAGTTTGGTCAGACTAATTCAATTTTATCAAACTATCTCATGCAAGGAGGAAAGAAAACAAGCAAAATAACATTTCAGTAAGAGTTTATCAGCACAAAGACAAAGAGCACAGAAGCTCTTGAGATAAACTCCTCCAAGGGCTAAAATTTCTGATTCCATGATGCCATTTTGACCATGCAATATTGTAATTGCAATGTGCATCGATCTATTATTTCTGTAATTTGTAACATGGGATTTTCTCAATGAGCCTACTCACCTCAAGACAGGGCACTGTAGGTGAAAGAAAAGTTTCAGAACAAACTCAAAATCCCCAAACCAAAGAAAATGGGGCCCAGAGAGCAGTTAGCATTATTAGCTTATTAGCTTCCAGCAGGGTTGGTATCAAGCCCATTTGCCCATCAAGGTGCAAAGTTAGTAGTCATGATATGGGGAAGGACACTGTCACTGCCATCATGGTCAAAGAAGGGGCCATTCATATGGGGTGTAAGAGCTGTAAGAGCAGGCCAGTGCTTTTGACAAGCCCAGAGGTTTCCAGCCATTCACCACTCATTCACAAGAGGAGCCTGAACTAACAGGTGTAAGTACATAAGAAAGGCTCTTCCTGTGTGGGAAGCACTGCACACAGGGGCTGTTCAGGAAATGTAGCCAATAAATCAACAAGCCAGCAACTCTAAGCATAGTGGGAAAGTCTAGGGATCAGTCACTTGGTAGAGACTTTGATTACCCATTTACAGCAGGGCTTACTCAAGAATGGCTGTTTCAGGATTACAATGGCAAACTTCAAGGTACTCTCAAAGCAGATGGATACCTCTCCTAAAACTTCCAGGAAGGTATGCAGAGATACAAATCTCTAATTCTGCAATGGCCCAACCCAAGGTGAAGACAAGGGTAGGAAACCATCAGGTTATCAGAAAGTCAGTATTGAACCAGGATACACTCAGCAATGGCAGTTTACTGTAGACAATAGCCTGCAGTGATGGTGCAGGCTGCCACCACCATTGGGAATTGCTATGGGAACGACTGTGAGGAAGCCTACATAAAAAAAGAAAATTAAAAGTTAATTTTTAAAGAATACATAAAAAGAGGTTGAAACACATTAGCCAAACCATTTACCAGTTTATCAGTCAGCAATCAGAATGGGCCACAGAGCAAAAATGCAGCTGTCTACTTTTCAGTACTCTTAATTTCCATCTACAAAACACCAATATGAAAACTCTACTTTTTGGCTTTGCTTTTTTAAATTCAGACTTACTCAGTTGAATTAGACCGTGGCCTAAATCTTTTGCCTCTGACTTTCTTTCTGTTTCCTCCTATATTACCTGAAAGAAATCAAAGGACAAAGACAGTAAAAAAACTTGAAACTCATCTGTCCCATGCCAAACTGTATTTTTTTTGCAACCATAGCAAAAGAGTTGCTACCTTTAACTTTAACCATTTAAATCTCACAGGTCTGTTCCTCCTGATTTACCTCAGAGACTTAGGTTACCTTTCTCTACTTTTTGCTGCAACTGTGCAGAGCAAAAAACTTCTTTATTTCACCTGTTATTTGATAAAATCACTATGCTTCAAGAAAAACACTAAACACTGCCTGATAAAATCACAGAAGCTGGCAATAGTGAATAGATCTCTGTCTCTTTTTCATGTTAGCTCACACTGGAGGGAGAAAGTAAATGTATTTTCTTTGTGACAAAGCACTGTGCAAAAAGGCATTTCTGTAGGGTGCTGCTAAATCCTAATTCCAAGTTAATAACAATTAGCACAATTTTAAGGAGTCATGCTGCTGTCCTAAGATCAGCTAAACTTTCAGCAGAGCAGCCATCGTCCAGAGGCTGGTTTCCACTTTGGCCAGCACAGTGGTTCACACTTACCTTGCCAAGAATTACTCCTAGGCCTCCCATTTTCACAAATGTCTGAAATATGTTTTGTGTCTGGGATCCTTTCACTCCAGGAATGAGATAATCCATTTGACCTGGAATAGGAGGGCTCAGATGCGGTTATTGTCAAGGGTAGTCTCACATCAATGTTAGCTCAGCAGTTTGGTCACATTCCCAAGGCCAGTGACAAAACACAGCCTAAGGTCTGTCTGCACTAGTAGAGCACCCAGAATTTCTGATTAAACTCTGCAGCTAAGCCTTGCAGCTCTCCCTGCAGTGGTTCCATGCGCCCATGTTCAAAAGCCAGGCATCAGCCCTGCTTTCTCAGTTGTCTGCTGTGGAATGCACAAACACCGGCGCACACCAGATTTCTTTCAGGTTTGCAGCTCTGCCTCAGTTCCTAGATGGAAGATGGTCTTACAACTGTGCACACTTCAAGGCTTTTTCATCTTGCCATCAAGCACATCCCACCTGCAGGCTGCCCACTCCCTCCTCATGCAGGAAAGCCAGGACAGCTTCCCTCCCCCCACTGCTACCAGTCTCAGGGGCTCAGGAGTTTGTGACAAGCATCCTCCCACCCAGAGCTGGTAGTGCTAGGGGAGAGGTAACTCTGCCTCATTTTTTCTAATTCTGAAGATCTAATTTTGATATTTTATCAGCCAATTGCTGCAGTATATACTTCTAATGCTAAGCTCAAACCAAAAATAGTCTTTTTATCTAGGTACTTGGTGAAACTCTTTTTTCCTTCCTCTTGTATTCCCTCAAAGAGCCAGAGATGTATGTGACAATGTCCAGCATGTGGGGTTTTGCAACAGGCTGCCTCTTGTTGAACTAGAGCTACTGCTCAGCTGTTTGCCATGAGATCTACAATTCTTACCAAAGGAGAAAAGGAAGCTGAAAAATTCATAATAGATGGTTCACTTATTACAAAGTCTTTCTTAAAGGCACTAATTTTTGTAGTTTTCAGGTCTGGATACTCTCATTTTTCAGCCTCTGCTTTCTTTGGAAGTATCTGAGAGATGCTCTTCAGTTTCCAGAAGCCCAGGCTAATCACAGCCACACTGAAGTAAGCCCAAGGTTTAATTAATTCAAACTTAGTCACCTCACGAAAGGTCTGAGAAACAACAGATCCACTGACAGATTTTCAAACATTTCCTCCTCCTCGAGGTCTCTTTCAGTTTCAGGAACGTCTTGCTATATAGTGGTTCTGGTGTTTGATATTTCATAATAGCAAGAGTTATCATAAAATTATGTCTTAATCCTTGAACATCCTCTGAATACCAACTAATATTTCATAGTGCTTTCCAGCATGGAGAAGCCCAGGCAGTTGATGGCCCAGTCTCTCTAACATCTCCCAGGAGATGCCATCCATACCGGCACACAGAGCAAATCAAAACCAGCTTGGAAGGGAGGAGGTAGCACTCTGGGAATTCGTATGGAAGGACTATGTCGCTGTATCACAATGTTAATGGAATATTTGTCAGACTTACTTTTCCAGACTTGACAGTGGCACAACATACCTTAACTGGTGGTGGGAACAACAAAACTCTCTAGTACAGACAGACCTTAGAAACCATTAGCATTTTGGAACAAATAATCAAGAGAGACATATGAAATAAATGAAGTATGAAAAGAAACATAGATACTGCATGAAAGAAGAAACACATTAGATTACAGTCATTTAAAATAACCTTTTTAAACTGGTATTTAAACCTGATAGACAAAGCTATGAAAACTTGCTTTCCCAAGACTTTTTTTCAAAAATTTAACCAAATTAAAAAAGATTCTCCAACACAAACAGTGCATCATTTAAGATTAATGGCTGCTTCTTGAAAAAAACCACTTGCACATCTAAAAAGTTGGATTTAAAAATTAGAGATAATTAAATAATCACTACAGGAGTTTTCCTAATAACATAGTCATTAGGACAAACTGAATGAAGTTGTATATAAGATCAAGCTGCTGTATCAAAAGGGCAAATGTCACTACATATGTGTCCCTTCTATACATTTCTCTTTATTTTCACTGAAATAATAGCCAAAAAAAAAGGCTTCATCAACAGCACAGTTGTAGACTGCTTAGTGAGACAAGAATTGAGAACCACAGTTTCCCTGTGAAGCAGTTCATGACTCTCAATTCCTCTAGGACACAGATTCTCATAAATTGTTTTACAGTGCTAGCTGGAGATTTTTCATATAGGGAATCTTTAACTACAGAGGCACAGTGAGCATCATGATCTTAGCAATTACAAATGGTTATCAATGCTTTTAAAAGAATCTTCCCTTTTAAAATGTTGGATTTTTTAAGCAACTGGAACAATTACAGAATTAGAGAAATGTGATCAAGGGCAAAATCTAATTCTCTCTAATCTAATGACAGCAAGCAGAAAACTACAGAAAGTCTTTGTAGAATTATTTTCTAAGATAACACTTGATGCCCATTTAGTATGCTAGTCTAGTAAGTAGAATAAAATGCAATCACTATCATCTTTAATATGAGACAGCAGAAGTCTAAGTCAACACACTGGATTAATGACACTGACAAATAAAGATATAAAAATAACATTTATATTGAACATTTTATGTTTATAACTATTATTGAAGCAAGACAATGTTCCTTTTCTTTGATTACGTGACCATGATTTAAAAAGTTGTTGGTGTTTTATTTAATTTTTTTTCAGACAGCAATTATTATTACAGTCTACTTGAAATCAATTCTCAAGCAGGGATATTATAAAAATTTTATTTTAAAAAAAATTGGTTTACTATGCTTTTTTTTTTTATTCTGGCCTAATCATACTAATTAGCAATGAGGACCCAGGAGAAAAATCAGTAATCAAAGCAGAAAGGATGCTATTTCTAACATTCCACAAAGAAAGAAGAAAGAATCAAACCTGCTGCAAAACAATGAAATGTTCTGACTAATGGAATAATGGGTGATGGAACAGGTAGAAATCTGAAAATGCGACAGAAAAGCAGACCTCTTCTTAGAACTAGATGCAGAGTTTGTGCTGACTCCAGGAGGCATGTCGCTATAAAAAGAGTCGGCCTCTCCCGGCTTTTTTACATAATCTCCCTGGGGTATTTGTCTGAAGTGTAATAAACATTGGAGAGTCAGAAAACATGACAGGAACTAGAATGCACACAAACATGCACGAACATTAGTTTAAAAGAAAGAGGTAAGGATAGCAATCCATGAGAAAACCTGTTAACCACACACAATAAGGCTATAAATAAATAATTCAACTATCTGAGAGAAAACTCCCACACACTTCTGTTATGTACAGAAAAGTGGATTATGTGGTTTTGGAAAGAGAAAACAAGGAACGTTTCACTGGTTAACTCTGATCACAATTTTCAAAGTTAACAGTTAGTGATTCTTGAGGCACTGGATAACCAGTCCAGACATTTCAAATAACTCAGCATGCTGGTTGCAAAAAGCACCCTCAGGTACAGCACCAGTACTGAGCCTAAGCTAAATACATGCATCAAAGAGGAGCTCAGGAAAAGTGAATCCTTTTTTCCTTCTGAGGTAGATGTTTCCTATTTAACTTTTGTAATCATGATTGAATTCAAGAGTAGCAACCTGTTGAGCTGTTTCAATCTCAGGAGAATAAAACAGGTTTTTAACTGATTTCTTGTGTATGGGAACTAACACCAGTGTCAGATTCTCAGTTACTCCTAAATATCACAGTAGTAGAGTCAATCTGCCAAAACACACAAAAGTAATGTAATAGTTTATCCTTTCCCAGAACTAAAGCTCAGTTATGGTGCATAAAACTATCTGTGCATTAGAAAGCTCCAACCAAGTTATGCAAAGTTTTTGCAGACGGTTTCTCATTGACAGCAGAGAATACCTGCCATGCAAATACTCCAGTTATAGTTCCACCAGGTTTAAAAAGCCTCCCAAGTACAAGTAGTTACTTTGACAGTTGACTATTTCATAATACCAGCATCAGTGTTTATTCAGCGTCACACTCTCCAAGATGTTTTTGCTACAGTCTGCCCCTATTGAGATGCACATTTATCAGGTTGATTCACATTCAAATTGTGTCCAACTACAGACCTAAACTAGGACCTCTCCTTAGGAATATCTGGATTTCTAATGCTTCTGAAGTATGTGAAGTATACAACTACATGGCACATAAATCATTAGTGCAATGCAGTACTTTCGCACTCCGTCTTCTAACACCTCCTGAGTTTCAATTCTTGTCCCATTTCTCAGCTGGCACATGGGTGTGTTCAGAGTTGGCTCAGTGTGGGCAGCTTTGCTCCCCAGGATTCCTCTAGCAAACTGCTCTCTTGCTACTCCATCAGAAATAATTTCTCCCATGTAGCTGTGCCCTTTAAAGCCACACTATCCCAGCTGGCAGGCTCCTTGCTAATTGGCTCTTCTCACCCCTTTCAGTTTACTTGTTTCAGTTGCTTATTAGTACCAAGTATCATCCTCATGTCATGCTCAAAAATATTATAATGTCTTGTTCTAGATGTTATTTGAGGAGCAATCATATTTTTCTTTAAAAATGGGACAGTCTGGACAGTCTCGTGGGTATCTGTTTTTCCATTTATTGCACTCCTTGTACTCATCCAAAATTATTCAGTTTTGAAGTCAGCCTACAGAACTTCTTCCCATGCATGAAGGAGATTTAATTACTAAATATCTTCCTCATTTTTCAAATGATGGAGCCTTCCATCACCTTCAGAAGCCTCAGCTCATGCTGGCTTCCACTCTTCCTGTTCTCTCAGACACAGTTGCAGACTGGCTGCACACTCACAGCTTTCTGGCCACAAAGTAATTTCCGGAGGTGAAGATATCTAAGAAGTTACATTCTCTAATATTCCAGTGCAAACATACACGGAGTGGACTCTGTCACTGTTTCAAGGTTTTCTCTGCTCTGTCCTCAGCCAATACTGGAACACCCAGAGTAGAATGACCTGATGGCCATGTCAGTCTCCTTTTATAGATACAACAGTTAAGCAGCACCAAACCCTTAAATTCTGCCTTCCTTGTGCTGGGTCCCTTCCCACCAGCCTCTGCATAAGGCTTGACTTCAAGAGCATTGCCTTTTACTTGTTACTGTACCTGTGGTCAATCTGACCCTATAGCACACAAGCAGCACTTGGCAGTGCTTTTCCACTTTTTACAAATATTTTGAGCCTGGCAGAGAAAGCGCTACACAAAGGGAAATGAAGAACAAGCACAACAGGTAGCAGCAACAAACAAAGCAGCAGCTTGGACCAGAAGGCAATGGTACAGGCAGAAAACAGGGGAATCTGAGAAGTCTTCTTATCTCTTGGGGACTGGGAGAGGAAGGAGCCAACTCCTTCCCACAAGACCCATCTGTCAGGCAGATGCCTAATCAAAGGGAGGTGGTCTTCCAGGAGCCAAACACAAGTCAGTGGGAAAATGGTTTATTTTTGGCCACAGGCTTGAAATGGTGAAAGCTCAGCCCTGTGCTGAAGCCAGTCCTGTTCTTTAGCTACGAATCAATTGAACAGGGTGACGGGAAAGAATGGGCACTTTGTCCACACAGCAATTTAATTGCATTGTATTTTTGACTCGAAAGAAGCTCCAGGAATTAGTCTCAAAAGGCTCCTGAACATCATGTTAATATTAATTATTCAGTTCTTAGCCTCCCAAGAACACTTTCATCTCTAATACCTGATTTTCAGTCTCTTTTATTGGAAATATTCTCCTGTTTTCCTAAATAAAACAGTCTACTGCAGAAGTATAAAAAAACATTACTTTTTCTACCGACTCCAGTGAAATCAGGATTTCAAGCAATACATTATAGAATACTGATTTCATATATTATTTAAAATATGATTATCCATCTCAATATTTTCTATAGCATGTAAATGAGCAAAAGAGAAGAAAAGCTATTTTCAGAGACTTCTAAGGTACATTCCACTACTTTTGTCACATACCTCTGTCTTCTGTAGCTTCTTTCCATAAAAACAGAAGAGAAAAGAAGAATGAGTTTTTAGTATGCAGGTACACATAGTCAGTAAGACCAAAAAAAAAAAAGTAAAAAGAAAGGCATTATATACAGAATGAAATTTTTGCTCAAAATATTTCTACAAAATCACTTCTGAAATTAGCATATTTACAAATAAACTACATCAGAATAAACAAGAAAAATATATTTGTGTTGATAGCTAGTCAGAGCTGAGAGTAAGGTGCCGTTCATGATTGGTTTAAGCCTGTTCACTGTGAAGCTGTTAGTGAGAGGTGCATTCTCATCCTGAATCTCCAAAAATTAATCACAGTGGCTAGAACTTATCTCAAAGTGAGCCCTTAACTTTTACAGTTAAACTCAAAATAGAAGTCCAGATTTTCAGACACTGCAAGAAGCTGAGGGTGATATACCAAGACGGTATATCCTACTTTTCTACTAGTCTCATCTTCATGGGTTTTATTCCAAATGCTTCTTTCCTTATGTATTTGTGAACTGCCATCAGCCTACCTCAGTCTGGCAAACCAGCAGGGGCTGCACCACTTTGTTATTCCAAACCACTGGGACTGTGCCCCAGCCACAGCACTGCCTGCAGCAGAGCCTGCCCTGCCCTCCAAGCACAACAAGGACCTGGGGACAAACAACTTTAGGAGACAGTCTCATCCAAACACAGATGATAAAGTCAGTTCCTTGGATCTTTTTTTACTACAAGCAAAAAACATGAATTCCTCTGTTTTTATAAGAAATTCACAAATTAATTAAAACTGAAAAAGACCAATCAGGCTAATATAATCCATTTTGCCTCTCAGTGAGGGCTGACAGCTTGACACCAGGAGAGAACTTGAACCTTATTTGCAAATTACAGATCTTTCCTACCAAAAAAATGTGCTTGAATTAATTTCAGGTTAAGCTGACTAAATATAATAATCTATTTAAGGAAGCCTATGGTGAAATGCTTTGCTGACTGACTGAGAGCTAATCTTGCTATATTTACTTCATCCTAAGGATACATTTATAATTTAATCAGATCATACTCTTGTATTTCTTTTGTCATTTACAGTAAAATCGTAATCTGATCATCTTAAAAAAAAGAAAAAAATTACTAAATGAGAAATAAATTTCAAATTTGGATCAAGCTCTCTAAAACCACATACAAGTGTAAATTGCTTGAAAAATGTTAATATGATTAAAAAAGTTACTATATAAATACTGATGAATCCCAATTTTTTAGATTTTTTAATTTTTCTTTTCATAACATAATCAGCTATCAGATGAAATACACATATTTTTTAAACTTTATAAAGAAGAAAAAAATGTACTTACTTGTAACCCCAACCAATTATTCCTAAAACGAGAGCCAACACCAAAATGGTGCCAGCAACAGCCCCTATTATTATATTTGGGCTAACCATATCTGGAAACACAAGAAAGATGAAAAATATACATGGTTTTAGGAGAAAAATACACAAAACCAGTAAATGCACCATCTTTCAAAAACCAGCTTGAACAACTTTCACTAGGCTGATTAATTGTAACCCATGATACACTCCTGAAGCATAGCATGGACATAAAAATATCACTTGTTAATCAAGCTTTGACCTTTGTGTCTGTTTGCATTCACTGAATGCCTGTTCCACGGGAAACCTGTACCAGGTATGCCAAAACAATATTATCAATATTAAACTGCTGTAGATTACATCCTTACAACCTGTCCTAGCAAATACATGTTTACCATGGATTAAAAGTGACTACTTGTTTGGTTTTGCTCAGACCTCTTCCATAGCTGAATAAAATAATCAAATGAAGGATTCTGGAAGATATCTCCCCACAAGGATTTCTAATGACCAACACTTACAAGCTCATTTTTCCACAACATATCTTTCTTTTGTATGCAAGACTAAAGCTGAATAAAAACTTCCACTGAGTTGGAAGTAAATGTACAAGTCAAGCATTATCTTTCCATCTAGATATGGAATGTTCCAATAACCTTTTCTTGTCCTAATCTATCAATATGCCTAATAAGGCTACTCAGATGATTGGTACAAGCATCACTGATACCAGTTCCCAAAGATGCACTGTCTGAGGCTTCATTTACAGTCACTGAGTGCTTCTGCTGTGGGAGGGAGGGAGGGGAATGAGGCTCCTGGTGCTGCAGCATGTTGTGTGCTAACTGAAAGAGTAGGAGACCTAGTTTTGCTTAATGACCTTTCCTCAAATCCAAGCATTTTCAGTTGTTGGTAAAAATTACAACAACATACCTGTATTGATGGCATTTTTATCAAAAAATAGATCATCTTTGATGTGAGAACTGCAGTCATCTCCTCCCCAAAATCGGTCACAGACACACTTTATTTCATTGCTACAAACCTGCAGTCAAAAGCGTAGCTCAGAAAAAAATCAGGTTATTAATCCATTCCCGTAATTAATATCTCAAGTGTAGGTACAGTGATAAAGCTATGATTTGACTGCTCACAAAATTTTGCAAAATAATTTTTAATATATAGCAAATTTTAATTTATATGTTAGCTATAAATGCATTAAAATTGCTATTATAATTTATATAAATAGATGTAATGTTTATCCAGCACATACTTTAATGTAATCTATACCTAATAGAACCATTAATAATTGTTTTGGGAGACTGACCTTAACGACTTTTTTTTCAAAATACGATGAAGTGCATTATTTCAGATAAATAAGGAAGTTTTAATGCAGTGTACAAGACAAAAGACATTATGAGGGAACAACTCCTTTGATTTCGGTTCAGTCATAGGGCCCTGGACACAGAGTCAAACTGTGTGTGAAGGACAAGGGGACTCGCCAGGGCCACAGCAAAGCCACAGACTGCACAGACCGAGCAGAGGAACCAGCCAAGAGCCACCTCACTGCCCTCTCTTCCGGAGTAAAGGAACTCTCAGCCCACAAAATCCAATATCTTCAACAATTTTATGGATCTTGTTGGCTATTTATGTTAAAAAGAGGGAATTAAAAAGAACAGGTCTCTGGAAGTACAGAGACCCAAATTTCTTAGTTCATAAAACCTTTGTATTTATTCTCCAGCACATGGCTTGAGGAAATATCAATCAAGTTAGCAAAAGTGATAGCAAAAACATTGATAAAACTTCTGTAAAATTAACACGTACTGACTGTGACTCACTGTTTAAGCTGCCTTGACTGGAATGCATTATATTTATTTGTGTGCCTCCTTCCCTTTTCCTTTTCAAAACCTTCTCCAGCTTTATGACTTCTAGAGTCACACTGCTAGCCTCATGAGAGGCCCAGCTGGACTAGGCAGGCGCTCAGCAAACCCAGGAGAGCCCTGGGGAGTGGCAGGACGTACCCCGTGTCCGGAGCAGGCCTGGCTGCCGCTGGTGCCGGGGCAGGTGCTGAAGTTGAAGGCCTCGGCGGGCAGGCAGCGATGGTCGAGGCACACCATGTCCGGCCCGCACGGCGTCCCGTTCTCCACGTAGCCCAGGTCCGTGTCCTCGTCCAGCCGCACGTGGCCGCCGCTGCGAGGCAAGCGAGAGGCCTTGGAGATCAGGGCTGGACTAGATGGGGCTGCTTAGAAACTGGGCCCTGGTCTGCTGCTTGTGCTTCTGTGCTACACAGCGCCCAGGACCAGTGAGCATCAGTATTGGCTCACTGGGCCTGACAGGAAACAAACCCAAACAGCGTATCTACATCCAACAAATGTAATCACGAAAACAAGGACTACTTTTCCTGTGAAACAGCTAGAGTTAGATAAAACTCAGTTTACTTGTTTAGAACATCATTTCGTCTTACAGTTGTGTGAAGCTATGAAAACATACCACGCTATAATGAGAATTCAGCTACAATATAGCGATGAATTAGGCTGCCAGTCAACTTTGGCAGTGCAGGCATATGTCTAAGTATTTTGGGCACACGAAGTACTTTGCAGATCTAAAAGAATGTAAAATTGCAGGACCTGAGAAGAGCATTACAGGCAAAATCAACTATTGAGGGGACTGTGAAACTGCCTCACAGGCCGTAAATTTTCTGAAGCTTAACAAAACAAAGGTTGAAGTGAAATAATGATTATGTGTTAATAGTAAATAAAATTAATGGAAACACTTCTTCTGCACTTAGGAATGAGAAAGTTGATTTTCTATGCAAGACGGATATTGATTGTTCTGTTTCCAGGATTTCCAATTACCTGCAATTGTAGACTTTTCCATAGTGCAAGATTGATGTTGTGATTTCACCATCGAGTTCTCCAAGTCTGGGCACGCTGGATATATTGGAGCACAGAAGGTATCCACAAAGCACATCCCTGCATTGAGAGAATAAACAGATACTCATAAAAAATAAAATTCAATGGAAATGGACTATTAAAATATGATGATTTGCTTGGTAACCTTTGTTACTTCCTTGCTTTTTGTTCTTCCTTGCTTTTCTCCCACTGACAATAATTCCCACAAATGATGCTATTTCCCCAGCCAGTTCTTCTCCTCAGAAGTTGATTGGGAAAATTCTAGTTTTATAATATATTATCAAAAATACCCTGAGTAATAACAAGAAGGGAGATGTCAAGAACAAACCATATCAAAGTGATTTAATGATTTATTAAGATACAGTAACTGGTCCATAGGGGACCAACAGATCTCTGGTTCTAAATACACTCTCATAGGACAAATATGTAAGGGAAATATAGACATCTAGTTTAATTCAACTGCTGAAGGGACTTCAGTATTCATATGTGGAAACTTCTGCGCTGACAGAATAGTAGTGTCTGACATCTCCCATATTATTAAATATTTTTTACTTTTGAATTTGTAATGGAACAGAAGTAAAGTTACCAAATCTGCATTAAAAAAGTGGGAAAGAACATTAGTTCACCTGTTGGCAGAACTAGAAATCAAATGTCATGGACAGAATGGAAAAATTTGAAAAAACAGTTTGATAAGGACTCGTGAAGGGTTCAGAAACTGGCAGAATTGCAGAATCAGCTGCATATATGCAGAATGTAAATTAATGCTTTAGGACTATACTTGGAAAGTGTATCATGAATATCATGAAAAGTGAACACAACTTAGCAATACAATGGCACAGAATAAAAAGTGAACACGACACCAAGGTGTGTGAAACCAAAGGCTGCTCTCCTCTGCACTCCTAATCCTCACTCAGTACTAGGACCACTTTGTGTCCAAACTCTCCCAAGCTCAGGTGGTGCTCTCTTGTCAGGGATCATCCCTTCTTGGCACCCTGCTCCCTTCTTGGCACCCCACAGAAATCTCTATGGGATTTCTTGCACACAGGTCTGCAGAAGGCCAGAAGTTCGATATACAGAGAGCCCTTTTGAGTCTCTTCATGGCAGCTAAAGAACTGGATCAGGGGTGAGAACCTCATTCCTGTAGCTTTCTAAATGCACAAACTTACTGTTTATTGCATTGTATCCAGGAGTCCTTGTCTCTTCCACAGTTGCCTTTCTCAGTCCCCTCAATATTCAGCTTCTCATAGCAGTACCTGTCAGCAGCCGTCACTTCTAAAAAAAAGAAACAGATCTCTTCTAAGATGGTGACTTTGAAAAGTCACATCATGAGAAATGGGGATACACAGTCAGAGCTTCTCAATTTATGAACTGAAACACCATGATCTGCAGCCGGCCCATGAAACTCTGCACAGTCCTCTTCTAGGTTAAAAGCTTTATGATGGCACCACAGGACTGCTTTTGAATTTTGTTCAGATTGATGAGAGTTTATTGGTCAAAAATGTCCAGAAGCCACTGAAATAAACTAATGAACATGAGTATAGGCTCCATAGATGGTTATTAATGATAACTAAAGTTTCAGATTTCAGAACAAACACCAGTAAATAGATCAACACTAGAGAAAGAGCTAGAAAAGAGGAGGGAATGACAAAATGACAGGAGAAGAAAGGGAGAGACATGCTGCTCTAGATGTTTTCAATAGTTCTCAGTTCCATCTCTATTCCATAACTTGTCTTATCTAAGAGAATCTTTCAAGTCACACATGTTACAACTAACTTAGAAAGAGAAATATTTACTTACTTTCACCCCAGATATATTTACATTGCCGGTCCCTGGTTTTGCATCTTCCTCCAAAGCAAATACCCTAAAAAGAAAGAAAAAAAAACCAGAAAATATTTCAAATTACTTTATTTTCAAAAATATGTATTTCTTTAATATGAAGATTAGTCACACACTTTATATTGAGGCAACGAATATATGATGCTATCTTCTTTTCATTCAAAATATGAACAGCACCCAAAACTCATGAATGTTAGCAGAACTGTCCCAGGTGACTTCCCAAGATCTGAAAACAAAATCTATAAAAAACAGTCTATAACAGCAGAAAGAAGGTAAAACAAAACGATGTCCTAATTACCTGTTTGTTATCACATGAATATCCATCCATTTTATGGATATTAGGAGAACACTATAGAAAGAGAAAATAAGTAACAGATCATAGATCAGACAAGCATGAAAGCAAAGTATACAACAAAAGTCATATGAAAAATCATTTCAGTATCATTCTGGTTTTTTCAGCATCAACAGATTTAACACAATTTCTATACACAAAACATTCATAGTGACTTCAATATTACAGGTGGTGTATTTTGTCTCATAAACAGAAGACACAAAAATCACCTGGCTGGAATTTCCTGTGCAGTTCTCTGCAATATCACAATCATTCACTGCTTCTCGACACAAAACTCCTTTAGGTTCAAACTGGAAAAAAAAAAAAAGCCCAGAAAATTAGTTTCTTGGTATCTACATATCTTGCCTTAAATGCAATGCATCCTTACAGTTTTATCTAAAATTTTAAAAGGGCAATATTCACGTGCTGACTGAAGTGGAAGACTCTCCTTTCCCTGGTGTGTATGCTGCACCCTGCAAGTGGTGCAAGTGGTACCACTCTCTGAGGCACCCCCTCCCAAGGGCAGGGATTGGGGGGCTGAGCAGAGGTTGTCCCTCCTGGGACAGGGGACCCCTGGGAGTGTCCAATCAATACTGCAGTGTCTGGCAGCATTATCCTACCAGGTCACTGTGCCTTTTTGGGACTATTTTACCCTTCTTTACAGAACAGACAGAGTCATCCTGATCTTCTCTCTAGGGATGAAGAACACTGCAGAGCTCTACGTATAAAAGCTTTGGTTATTTTAATCCCCCATTGTTGTTGCAGAACAGGAACTATTAATAAATGTACTGAATTCTGTACAGTTTGACACCATTTTCTAAGGGACTGGATATTTAACAATGAAAAGTGTACCAGTGACCTAATATAGACATTTTGATGAAAGAATTATGTGCTAAGTCTCAAGACCTAGAAAAGAAGGAAGACATCTCATTTGAGGAAATTTTAGTGTTTCTGGTCATGGACATATTACAGACTCCTTACTTTTCCTCAAAGTTTTCTTAAGACTGTGATACTCAGTTTATTTTGCAGGCCTGTGACCTTTTTTTTTTCTCTTTTTTTTTTTGGATCTGCATGCACAACATTTTTTAGGGGACAAGTGCTAACTCCACAGCTGGTGTGAATAAGCACACATCAGTGGAAGAGCTAGACTATGGAAAATGCAGACAGACACAAACGTTGACAGAGACACCACAGGATTCTGGGATGTATAATCACCATGTATTGCTTGTAACCTCTCCTTCAGTCCTGCTTTCAGGCAGGATATTACAGGGAAAGTTAACCCCAAGTTTGGGAACTATTATATACAATCTTTTGAATTGTCCTGAAAAACATCTCCTAGGGATATATGTTCTGTAAAATTCTACTTTTCTGTTCACTCACCCTTGCCACTCTGTAAGTAGATAAACCCTTTTCTCATTTGTAAAAAAATAAAATAGGTATACAAAAGCTTTGTTTTGTTCTGATAGTCTTTAATGTGGTGCCTATATGACTTGGATTCTTGAGCAAAATTCACCCACAATGACAATTTGCTGATTTTTTATATTATTACATTAAAAAAAAGGAATGTGCTTAGGGAAATGTGATCTGTTCCAGCCTAATCTGTGCTTTTTCTTTATTCAACATTAGGATGAGCACAAAGTCAAGAATGTGGTCCACAATTATTATTAATGATCCTCCTAAGGAAATGAAACCCTCAAATGTGCACAGACAAAGATAAAAATATCACACATAGTACACCACAGTTTTAACTACATTAATACTAATTATCTTTATTACTGAGTACAAACAACTATTTGAAGTCATATTTGGCAGGGCTCCCTTACAGCCACGATCTGGTTAAACCTCCTTTTACTATTTACTGATGTATCAAGAAGAATAACTTACAGTTTACCTAGGGCTTGATTTGCTTTACTCAACGGGATTTCAGTCAGCCCAAACATAAGGAGACATAGGCAGACCAAACTGAACCTCAAGTCAGGTGTCTTTTAGATGAATCCTTCTAAATAATTCTGCTGGCTGTGCTTTTGTGGTTTTTACTATTTTCTTCCCTCAGACACTTTGTGGTATGATTTTCCCATTCAGTCTCATAGGGCAAATCCAGGGCAGCACATATGGCATTGGGAGAGGCATCCATTGGGATGGATAAGGATGTGCAGGTTCACAGAATGACAGGATGGTTGGGGTTGGGAGGGATCTTAAAGATCATCTAGGTCCAACACCACTGCCATGGGCAGGAACACCTTCCACTTGCTCAAAGACCCACCCAATCTGGCCTTGATTACTTCAAGGGATGGGACATCCACAGCTTCTCTAGGCAACTTGTTCCAGTGCCTCACCATTCTCATACAAGGAATGACAAACAAGGACACCTAACGACACTTTTATGGTAACTTTTCCTTTAAGCAAGGATGTCAAATGAATCTCATAGAACTTCAACCTGATTCAAACTTGTCTGAAACTGGAAGGATTCAATTTACTTTTGCATTTGCTGACAGTCCCTGCCCCAAAAAGCCAAGCCTAAAAGACAGAGTACAGCCTCAGAAAAATCAGATTTCAGCCAGTTTTAAAAGGTAAGCTTTCAGAAGAGTAATCACAAGGTCTGCAAGGGAAAACACATGTGCTGCAGTTCCTGCAGCCAGCTGGATGCATTCCCACCAGGCTGCTGCAGTGAAGGTCACTGTCCTTACCCGGCACTTCCTGCAGCAGAGCCCGTTGCTGCACTGGGAGCCCGCGGTCAGGGTGCAGGTATTGCAGCACTCCCCTCCTTCACTGGCACACTCCTGAGGAACACACACACACACAGCAGAATACATGAACCCCGTGCTCTTATCACTTCTTATCTTAGCACACTACCCAAATGAATTTTATTGATTCTTTTAGGCTCCTAGAAGCAGAAAAAGGCATGTACTTATGGGGCATGAAACTGCTGCTTCCTGTGCAAGATAGAAAATAATTTTTCTAATTTCATTCAACCATTAAATACTAACATCTTAACACTGACCAGTGTTTCTGTCTAGGAAAATGCTTTCTTTCATGTCTTTGAAGGTCTGATTCTGCACAGGCAGCTGTTACTATGAATCCTTGGGCAGAAGACCTTCACCCTGCTTGTCTTCCTCTAATTATCATTAACAGCAGCAATGTGCAGTACCACTCTTGGACAAATCTAGTTGCTAATTTAAAGTACATGGCACTTACCGCTATTGTCCCACAGTCACATTCCTCTCCATCTTCCACAAAGCCATTGCCACATTCTGGAGGATCCAGAAGCTACATGGAAATTCAGAAATCAAAGGACATGTCTCTTTTAAGGGAATCATTGTCATATTTTCTCTGTGCAAAATGGTTTTTAAGCTAGCACTCCAAATGCATTAACAGAAAAACAGGGAGACACAGACTGACACAAGTGAAGCGTACAGAGAGTAAACACTCCTGAAAATTAATACAGCAATGCTGCCAAGTCACATGGTGTCTTCTGTGCATAGGTGTCAGCTTTAGAGTAAATTCAGTTTGAGCAGAAGTTACAATAAAAAACAAAAGGTGTGACAAAAAACGAAAAAAAATTTAAGATATGTCAATTTCAGTATTTTCACAGCGGTTGCAATTGCTGTTGTTCTGGAGTTCAAGTGGGCTGAAAGGTTAAAGCTTGCACTGTAAGTTCAGAAGTAATAGCCATAAAATGTGGTTCCTTTATGAGGCTCAGAAATGCTTGGGAAGGAGAGAGGCTAGGTTTCTTTGTCAGGTTTTGTTACATTTGGATTTTTTTTTCCTTTTTCCTCTAACACAGTTGGGAACTTTCCGCAGTTATCTGTAAGTATGTATCACAGGCAGATGTGCCCAGGAAGTATTGCTGATGAGGCTTCCTCCCTTTCCTTTCAGCCTTCCTGCTGGACTGTAACTCAAAAGATCAAAACCTGTGTATTTTTATGCCATAACCTCTTCTAAGGGACACTTACATTCTGTTCTTTCCAGTTTAATTTTTTTCTGTCTTCCTAAAAATTTAAAGGTAGTTCTTCCAAAATTTTTTTTTTCCCCTTTGGCCATAAGAAAACATAATAGTAGATTTTATTACATATTTAAGTGTGTCACCAGACTAAAATCTTGCAAATCATCCTTCAAGTTCTCCAATGAAACTACGACCATTCCAAAAATCACTCTGCTCCTAAGCCATCTGCACAAGTACATCGTACATGCTGTAGAGCATTTCTCACCGGCTGCTGCCTTTCTGCCAGGAGCCCACAGGATGGAGCATCACCCCACATACTTCACTGTGCCACAAACCACAGCCTGGCACAGGCTGATTGCTATTATTAGATCCCCTATTGAAATGGAAGTTTGACTGCAGCATGCAGTGCATATGTAGAATTTAACATAAAATGTATGCAAGGCTTTAGAATTATTAAAGAGTTCTTAAAACTGCTTGTTTCCTATATATTTTTCCAGACATCTTAACTTCTTCAATATTTCTTGGTGTGCTGCACAACAGAGACAAAGGGACAGCAGTAACAGAGCATGCTGCCTTGAAATATTGGGCCAATTTGCTGCACTACATAGGGACAGCTAAAAACTAAATTGAAGAAAAAAACCCAGACCTTAAAAGCAAATTGAATAGCCTTTCCCCAAAGTCATAGCATTCATCCATTCATTTGAAAAGAGCATATGTTCAATCTGCTCCAGCAGCCATGGATGTCATTTTTGCAATTCGAAGTAATTTCTGATCCAAGAGTGGAGCTCTGCCAAACAGTGCACCTTGTCACATCAGCTTTCCTTTATCTCATAATGCATGAAAAACAAAAACAAGTTTGTGTCTCACCACCTTGCTAGGAAACACTTCTTTGACAGCTTTGTTAATTAGACAGACATCCATTGACAAAACCTTTAAACCAACCCAAACCACAATGCATAAAAGAGACTAAATCGCCCTGGCTTCCACATCTAACTCACATTTCTGTATGCCATCAAACAAAACCCTAAAGTGCTGCCAAACTAAATTGCAAGGAGAGTAACTGGGCTTTTTCCCAACTGACAGATGTGTAAATGAACACAATCACTAAAATAAAACCAAGTAAGACACATTATACTATACAAACAATGCACTTGGCAAGTAAACAAATCTACCAGTATTTCTCTCCACCTTTAATGAGATGGAAAAAAAACAAACTTCTAAAACTCAGGTACATTTTAAATATGAAATTTTACATCTTATTGATGAATTACAGTGCTTTCTCTCCACTTTTAATAATATATTCTTTCCTCAAAAGAGACCTTTAAGAGATAAGCAGGCTCAGCTTCTTCAGATTTGATATTTTCTCTTCCCTTCTTTAACTTTTATTGAAATTCTGTGTTTGTCAGAAGATGCACTTTTTCTCAGGTTCACTGGAAGGATCATGCATCACTCCTGAACTGACTCACTTCTCTTTTACATCTGTGACCACTTCAGTTACAAGATAAGTCTTTTTTCCACTTTGGACTGTCTTTCTGCCTTAGCCTCTTCCCTTTGCTTGTTGACAGACAGCCATTAAATACAGGTTAACATTAATTATATATAGAAAAGAGTCAAGATCATTATCCTGCTTGCTTTACATTTAACACATGCTTCAGTAAATGGAGCGGGAATATACTGAAACACTGCTGTAAATCTTTCATTGCAGATCTCTTGGAAATACAAAACTGTATTTTATTTACAATATTCAGGACAAATTGTGTGAGGGATGATTCTCAATCAGAGGCTGTGGATACTCTACTGAATATGAAATCACTTTATTAGAAATTTATTTTAATGTAATTTCTAAATGACTATGAACTAAAATAATTTACTTACACCCATATGTTACCCGAATAGTTAGACCTTAGAAAGAACCAGAACTATCAAAACTACAGTTGTTTTTTTCCAGCATCATCATTTTCATTTTTCTTGGTTTCATCAAAATTAGCAACAGAGTAGAAATAATATTCAACATTATTGTAACACTTACTTTGGTTGGTTTATTGAAAAGACAGGCTCCACCTCCATTGTTTAAAAATTCATGATACTCCTCAATATCACACTCAGAGAACTTGCTTGGAAGATAGTACCTAACAGAAAAAGATAGAAGAATTACTTTCTCTAGTGCTTTTTACACTGTATTTTCTTTTCCAAAACAGAAGAAATATAATGTTACACTTTAGAAAAAGAATGCAAACTTGCTGTTCAGAATCAGAGTGACTATTATTTGTAAGTCTATCTGATTTGAACATCCTTCCAACCCAGTAAATAAGGAAAATCCTTCCTTCCAGTAAATAAGGAAATTTCAGTGATGACACAGGGCTCATGGAATGTGAGCGGTCTAGATCATTTCACTAAGGTTTTACATCACAAACAGCACAAATCTGATTGCAGCGTGTAGTTTGCACAAGCGTGACTTGTTCCACTAACAGGCCTCATGTCAGAAATACATTTATTTCCTCCCATAAAAACTGCAGGAGAAAAAGACAGGTTATAGTTTGTTTCTCTCTTAGAGTAAATAGTTCCCCCGACACACAGAATTTTTATATAATAGAGTTAGGCCATTTTAAACATGCTTCTAACAAACTCCACCTAACACCTTTCAGTTTCCCTCTATCATGTGTCCCACTTGGTACATTTCAATTGAGTACAGAGTGCCCTTGAAGCACAGTGCCCCATCTAAAAACAATGTGATGCAGAAAATGTTTGCATGGATCCTTTCCACAGGGAAATAACTTTTCCCAAGGCAACTGCAGTGATCTTTATATTCAGGTCCATAGTCATGAAAGTACTTATGCTTCAAGGAGATTTTGGAGTCTCAAGGGCTTTCCTCTATCAGCTCACCACTGGATATAAAAATATTAGCCAAAGTGCTATCCTGCAGTGCTGGGACAGATAGCTTCCAAACCATAATTGGCTTTTTCCATCTGTAATGTTCATGAATTCAGTCTAAACACTACAGAGGTTGTGGACTTCACCAAAGTTCAGCAATAAGTTAGGTAAACAGAAGTCTTTTTCATGCACCCAATTATTTGAAAGGTTTGAATGTCAGATAACAAATTTAAAGGCCCTAATATGGGAATTAATAACTTTTATAAGAATCAAAAATGCTTCTCAGACTGGCCTACTAAAAATCAGAAAAATCCTACCAGGTATGTTTTCACGTATAGTAAGGTGAAAAGGGCACACATTCACACTTTCAAAGAGGTTTTTGAATGAGATATACTTCTTTGCTCAAAAATTTTCTGACCACAGAGCTATTGCGAAAATTTGTGGATTTATTCAAAATTAATTAAAAACTGAGCCGTATCTATATCTTAAACTAGAATACAATGTAATTCATATCTAAAACTAGACTACAATGTAATTCATAGGCATGATAAAAGACAGGCCTGTAATAAAAAGTGTTCGGGTCAGAATATACTTCAGAAAGCATCGAATTGCATCCAGCAGCAAGAATTTGATGATTCAGAAGTCATCATGTTAAAATCTCTCCAGTGACATTACACATGGGTATGAACACACTCAGCCTCCAATGGGGGAAGTTTTTCTAACAATATCACACAAACTGGGCAATAAAAATGATAGAGATAGATGAAAGATTCCAACAAAAACACTGAAAATGAGACATGCCTCAGAAATTTATTATAAGATTTCAAGAATTAGGGTGTGTCATTGTTTTCACAACTCAATAGCAAACTTGCATGAGAAAATTAGCTACATCTGCTTCTGCTTCTCTGCAATGACCTGGTTTGACTGTTGAGCCTTGTGCTTTCCAGGTTAATCAGCATTCACCAAAAATCCTCACATGCCCTTCTCATGAACTCATTGATTCTCACATTTCTCCAAGGTGCCTCTGTATGGTATATACCTAATACTTTACTTTCTGAAAACTGAGTCATCAAAAATATTCTGCTGAACTGCAAAAGAGAAAACTTTTCACACTTTTCCTTTATGTCACTATATGAAGAACATTACTTTTCTTTAGTGAAATGTCTTACCCCATATCTCCCATTATGCATCCAGACCACAGGTCCTCACACTTACACTCACCTGGCAAAAAAAAAAAAAAAAAAAAAAAAAAAAAAGAAAAGTTACATCTCAATTGCTGTGAGTCCACAATAATACAATTCTTATTGTAAAAAGCACAGTGTACTCAATTCCATATTATATTTCCAGAAGCTGAAAAGAATAATTTGCTGGTTTACTGCACACCTCAGTTCAAGTGTATCAGTGCACCTTGCCAAAATTTTTAAAAACTCTACATGAATCTATGCAATACTGAGCTTTGAAAATATGTCCTGTTTTTCTTTCCTTCCTTTACAGGAAACTGCAGAGTTAGCCTTCTGCACTTGTAAATCATGAGTCAGCTTTCTCATCTTCTCCTCTGTGATGATATTCATTTACCAAATTTTCAGAGTTAAAAAGGAATCCTCTTACTTTTCTATTCTTTTAGTTCTGTTCTTGGACTAAGGTAATGTGATTTTGAAAATCTTCTTTTGAAATAACCCCAAACAATAATTCAGACAAAAAAAAATAGCATGGAATGATCAGTGAATACAAGGTAGTACAGCAGGATCTATCACCTTCTTCCTCTGCTCTCCCTCCCTCCCTCCCTCCCTCCATCTGTCCCTTCTTCCCTCCCCTGCCTGCCTCACTTCTCCATGCAACTTCCTTCTGCCCTGCCAGCAGGGGACACTTTGCTCTGGTCTCAATCCTCCTCTTTCAAAGCTGTGTCTTGCTTTAATTTCAGTAGAAATGCTTTCCACTTGCACATTCCATAACTTGTACACATGAACATCAGTTTATTGCTTCCATTTTAAAAGTACAATTGGAAAAGAAATTAAGCTCTGTCTAACAATTGCTTTCTCCTCTCTCCCTACCAAAACAGTGTCTCCTGCCCCTCTTAGTCATAAAGAAAGAGAATCACCACTATTATAATTTTCACTTCTACCCTGCCTCTACATCCTCTCAAAAATATATGGCTGGAAAATGAATACTGAACATAACTGTAGGGTAGAGCATCTGTCCTACATTTCTGAATATTTTTAAAAATAGTATTACATAATCTGCAAAAAACCCTTTAAATGCTGATGTATCTCTGCATTATATATTGCCTTTACAATGGCTGAAAAAAAAATCTACTAATCAATAGAGTAATTTATCTTTTTATATATAGGCCACAGAAGCTTGCACAGTCCAGTAAGTCCACCCTCCAGTTCATTATCTAAATTGTTACAAAACTGTATTTCTTATTTTAATCATATCAAGCTGGGACTTCATAAACATGGAAGCAGGAAGTTAAGGTGCTTGTTGTGGACACAGTGGTGGAGATTAAAGCATTGCAGATAAGCAGGGATAACTAAGTGGCTGAATACCAAGGTAACAGCAGAGAAATGGTAATACCCAGCAAATACTGAGATTTGGGTAATCTACAGGAGGAACTCAATCAAAGAAAACAGATTAAATGTCGTATTGCTAAAACTGTTCTACATAACAGTACTGAAGAGGCTCCTCATTTTGCCCACATCTAGTAATGTATATTCCCACACTTGTGAGGTAAGATGGCAGCCATTTGGTCTGTGGGTGGGACACCAGTCTCCCTGAAATGAATGGAAATGGAAGGCACCTTTATGGTCTATTTTGGATGAAATGGTGACACCAGTGCTGTCAGGAATTACGAGCAGTTAGATACGAGAGCATTCAAATACAGGAAAATTATTATGTCATACCCCCTCTCATGTTACTGCAAGAAATAAAAATATTTCAAAATTTTGAGAAACAGAAGGAAAAAGTACAAAAAGATTTTGATAAAATCCTCCACTTTTTAAGATTTTTCTCTCGAGGTAGATTGGAAAAGCAAATAAAACTACCACTTAGGAGTTTTCTTCTGTCTGAGAAAATGCCAATGTTTTGGGCCAAGGTCTGTGCCAGGGTAACTGCCATTAAGTCTGGCTTTCCAAACTGAAAGAAAAAAGAAAGATAGGAAAAGTAATGTAATACAGGTATCTCAAATTCAAGCGAAGCTTTTCTCATATCAAGGCAAAAAAAGGCAAAACCAGATACACAGTGTTAGAATTCTTATTTCAGGGTAGCTAGATGAACACTAAACACTGGCTTATAGACAAGCTAAGTAAGAGAAAGTCTGTTTCTCTCTTGGCATTGTGGCTGGAAATATGAATGACAGATACTGCAGAATTTGCTTAAAACTGTATTTGAAGTGTATTGACTTTATTCACTCATCACTCTTCATTGAAGTGTCCCTTCTGCAGAGCTGCACTAAGATTCTACATCAGCAGAAAAAAGCAAAATATTTTGAGGAACATGTCTGCACTGATAAATTCCGTGCAGATAAATTTCCACCACTTTCTGCTCATACCAGTATCCCCACCTACCTCGTTCACACCTCCGCCTTTAAGCAAGGAGCAGATTCCACCAGTGTGGGCCACACCACTTCGACTGCTCTGAAATCGACTCCCCCTTTGACAAAAATGAAAAGAAAGATAAGTTTACCCTGCTCAGTCCATGAGTTTTGCACCTGCCTATTCCCATATCTATCCTTCTGGTTTCCAAATGAGAAGCTGGTATTTGCAAATGCTGGATGCCAACACTATGCTGCAAATTATGCAAGATCAAATGGGAATAACAGATAACCACTCACAAACTTCACATGACAAGTTACCTCCAGAAAACTTACACCATTTTTCCTCCTTCTTTCAGTCTACCTAATATAAGGAGAAGGGGAATATTTTGCCAGACCACCTGGATCTGCCCAGCCTCTTCTTTCCTGACATTCTACTGCAGCAAGTGCCTTCCACTGGCACATGCTCCAGGCAGAGTTCAGGAGAGGCCACCATGCTCCCAAAGCTTGGGACTAGTGAAACGACTCGTGTCTAATTGGGCAGTGCTGATGTGGTAAAACTCAAGAGGAGATGCATTAGCAGAAGATGCAGAGGTAGGTGAAAATTCCCTAGAGCTACAGCCAATCTGATCCAAGGAACAGATGCACTCTGAGCCCAAATTTAATCACCTCTTTGGCGCTGACCACATCAGCATGGATGACTGCCAGTTACTGGAGACAAAATACACTCTGCTCCACCTGGGAGAGTACTGACCCATCCAGCGAATTATTTTTCTCAGGTGAGAAGAGAAAAACATCAAGAAGGATCACAATGGGCTAACTGTGCTAAGGGTGGAAGCTCATTTGTAACCACTCACACCAGCTCATTTGTACCCTCACAGCAGCTACCCCCACCTTCCAACTTCACTCACAGACACAATTTCAGAAACTGCTGTTTCTAAACAATCTATGAATGCAATCCACAAACACCATTGATGGTGGTGCTGTGGATAGCATTGTAATTACCACTACAGTGGTATCCAGAGTCCCAGCCACAGGCAAAATCAGGCTCTCTTTTGTCCCAGTCAATCCACACACATTCACAAGACCAGACTTCCTCCCCAAAGACTTTACATTGTCACCAGAGAAGATACATGAAGGATATGAGAAAATCTGATTCCCATTTAACAGATGAAGATCTGAGACACAGAGAACCCAAAATCTGCAAGCACCACTTGCAGATCTTACTAGCTTTTTTTCAAGGCAGAAATCAATGGCGGTAATTAAATATGAGCAAAATTTCTGAGGGTGGATTCTGGGCTTGGGTATCCTGGAACCCTACTGAAGTCATGTGAAGTGAAGTGTTTAAATTAATTCTTACAGGCTTCTAAAACAGTCAGCAGAAAGAAAAAATGCCTCCAACAGAAACATTCATCTGGCATGTCTTGTGTGGATCAAAAATCTCAGCCATGTATCTCTCTCATATTTTTGTAAATATATTTTATTATAAATATGTCAATCATATTCTCAAAACAATAAAGCTATTTAGAGAAAATAACATTCCTCTCAGTTTAGTATTCTTATAGCTCAAATTTCTTGGGAGAACAAACTGTTTTGAGGAGCTGAAACACTTCAGTAATCCTGCAGCAGTCAAGTCATTGAACAAAATAAAGCAAGCCATAGTGCACTTAATAGAAAACCTCATTGGTTTCAAAACCAACATTCTGCCTTTAAATAATCCATGCTCTATTGACAAAGAAGACATTCTCTGAGGTGGAACCATGCATGACTCTTCAGATAGCTGCACTTGTAGAGTAGGTGATTGCACAGAATAACCAAGGATTACAGCGCATGCAGCTCAGGCTTAGTATGTTAAAACTAAAATAAGAGTTAAACCTCTAGTTGCTCTGGCAGGCAGCTTGTGCATTAATTTTTTTCCCACCTCCCCATCCGAAACATTATTTTCTGAATTATTGTGGATTACACACATTACAGAAAGGAGATGCATCAGCCACTTGTGAGAAGCAACCCCCAAGGAAAGAAAAAACCCCAGTAATAAAACATCACACAAGGTTACGTACGAAAAAAGGTGAACTGCGTCACTTTTCTCTCTGATAAAATCCCTCCTATATTTCATAAACTCACGTAGAGTCACCAAGGGGTTTTCAGATATGGTGAACTTGTTATCAGTAGCCCAGGTTTCCATGGCAACCAATACTATCCTGGTGTTAAGTTGTTCTTTATATATCTAGTACATTAACAGAATGAACAAATATGTCAAATAGAACAAAGGTGAGGTTTACCCCTTTTTTTGTAATCTTTTTCATTTTTACAGAACTAAATATTTCGCTTATTCTAGCACACTTTACATTCTTGTAGGTAATTGTATCTCCCTTAAAACTAACAAACATAAAAACCAAGTAACAAAATTTTAGGCTTAATTCTTCAATCAGTTCTCTTAGCCTTCTCTTAACCTACACCGGCAGAGGTACATAGAAGAAAAACATGTTTTTTAAGAAATTACCACGTTCCAAATAATTCAAAGATTTGAAATTAATGGGTCTTTTATAACAGCCACCTCACCCAATGACACACAAGGGTCCTCTTATGTGGAATAATGATCTATAAAGCCATATTTTTCACTGTTATATACGTCCACAGGAGTATTTCAACTCATGCTGACTGAATCACAAAAAAAGGGCCATCCTTTCAACGTGGTGTTAGCACTCCACACCAAATACTTTCAAGCATTTTCTTCTAATAATAATACTTTCCTTTTTCTAATACCTTTCTGCAGTGAGGTGCAAGAGCCAGCAACTTGTCCAATTTAGCATCATAAATATAACCAATATAGTTCACCTGTAGTCCCTATTCTAACTCATTAACTCAAGTGCATTTTTTCTGGAGAAATTTTAATGCATTGAAATTTGTCCTTTGGGTTTGAAGTTGTCAAAACAGGGATCCTGTGCTAGAAATTGTCATATCTAAGTTGCCCTTTGAAACTCAGACTCAAGGGACCAATCCAGCAGGACGTTTAAATGTTTAAAGCCACAAAATAAAACCTCTCTGATGCTTTATGTTAGACAAAGGCTTTATAGGTGAACGATCATGGCTGAAATTCATCGCAGCTGTACATTTGTAATCTTCACATACATAACTACTGTTATACCATGAATGGACAACTCCTGCATCTATCGTCAGGAGAATCTTATGACTGATCTCACACATAAAAGAGCATATAGTTGAGTGATACTTACTAAATCTGCCATGTTCACAACGGATTTAGCATAGCTGTTGGTATGGCCAACTGACAAGCGGTGCTTTTTACACTGTGAAACAAGCACAGGCCAGTAACAGGTACAGATTTCAGAAAAATAAGGTCAATTTCCAAAAACAATGAAGTAAAAAGCTGTTATATCAACAATAAAGCCCCTGCACAAGGTTTTATCTCTTGTGCTGGGTGTAATGTTAACAACCAATAGTAGAAAATTGCTCAGAAATGCACATTACTGATATACTTTACAACAGCTGTTGTGAGGTTGTATGAATTCCTCCTTAGAAAGTACCCTAGGATCTTTATTGGAAAATTATATAAGAACAGGAACATTCTGTTACTCCCTTCATTATGATTATTGTTGGCAATTTTAAAATTAATCACAAATGCCAATGTAGAAATTAGCAACAAAAACTTCCATAGCTGAGACTCCTTAAGATGTGTTATTACAGAAGTGCCTGCACCCATGTTTCAATCTATCAGACTCCCTTTTTTTTAAATTTTTTCTCTTAAGCTGTTTTTTGTTTTCTTCTTGTACAGTTTCACACTCCTATAATGCCACTGATTCACACCACTTCAGCAATCAGACTCCAGTGGTACCTTTACTGAAATTTGTAATGCAGTGTCATAAAAACGGCACTGAAAATAGCTGTCCAGGTACTCCTATTTGCAGAAAAAAAAAACAGCTATGAATGAGCATCATGGGCATGAAATTCACAGGTATCTCAGAAGAATTTAAGACAAAGTGTACAAGATTTTCAGAAATGTTTCACCATCTTGTGCCCCATGATGCTTGATTTGAAATGAAAATTGTTTGTATTTTCTGGAAGTTAGGATCTTTTAGTGAGCAAGAAGTTTCCCACTACTAGGCCTTCGGAAAGGCATCCTTTCAAGCAGGAAAGGGGGAGAAAACCACAAAAACCAAGGAAGTTAAGCCCACAGCAAATGATATTTCCTTCTCACAGGACGAAATTATTTGGCTTCTTTGATCACTGGCATTTACCTCAGAGAATAAACTCCTATCTGGACTGACTCCTGCAGCAGTTGTGATTAGACAAAATTAGGAAACATTGTCCTTGAAGAAAATCTGTCTGAACAGATAAGATCCCAAGGGAGCAGTTGTGGCTTCAGGTCTTTAGGATCAAACACAGTTACACTGATTTAAGGAATTTTCATCCAGTATTACTAGTTTTAGTCCAATATTACTAGTTTTAATCCAAGAATTTATTCCTGCATTCACCAAATTGAGCTGGTGGCAGACTACACTGTCTAAGGACAGGGGCACACTCCTTGTACACTTGGACACTCTCGTGTCTATTTTTGTTCAGGTATTGCATGAGACACTTGCTGAACATTACAGAAGAAGTGGACAAGATTCATAGACATATTTTGATTTTAAAGCCATAAGGGACTATAAAATCATCTAATGTCACCAGTCGGATGGGCACTACCAAACTGAACTTTATTCAATTACTTCAAGAGCAAATCCATTGCTTGTGTTTGAAGCTACCTTTGAACACTGCAAGTGATTAAGAATTTGCCATTTCCTCTGATATTTCCTTCATTAGGTGATTAATAAATCATCTTCACTGACATTAATCTGTGCTTTTTCCCACTGGAATGGCTCTGGCTTTTCTTCAATACACTGTTATTATGTCTCTTTCCGTTAGTTCAAAAACCGCGCTGTATTCTTCCAGAGAAGTTTAACAAAATAATTTTCTCTATATTGACTGGGATGTATCAAAAAAATCTAGTCACTGTTAATCTCTTCATTCTTCACAGCTGCTGCAGAAGTGAAATAACTGCACTATGGATTGCTGAGTGTAACTAAGACAAATTTGTAACTAAGACATTATTTTCGGAAAGCCAGAAAGAAAATCATCAGCTGAAGTCACATTGACACTAACACTGATGTTAGTTACTTCCTGGCCCTTCTTTCTGATCCTCAGGCCTAGCTGCATTCTTGGTGAAATTAACTTGCCAAAATTCAAAACCAACTTCATCAATGGTAATAAAACCATAATCTCTTCTATTAAGGACATACTGGATTTAATCTGGCCTTATAGTGTTCTTTATTGTTATGCTCTCTGGATAAATGAAGACAATTTGATGCTCATTGTAAGAGGCTGGAATGTGTCAGTCTTACCATTAGATGGTCATTTACAATCATCAACTCAATGTATTTTGTTTCCTCTTCAATTTTACGTGGAATCTGACGAACCTATGGAGAGAATGTAACTCTAAGAGAGCCCAACAATACAGAAAGAGTGTAACTGCTAACAAACATCTGCACTGAGTGGCTTCCCTACTTTAACAATGAAGGGAACGAAGTCTCTGTTTAGAACATTTATTTTGAAACAAAATAAAGTGAGATAAACTAGCTACTTGTCACTATTGCAACATAAAAAATTATATAGGTTTTATTATGGGAGTTTCTAATAAAACTATACTCAGGACAAGCAAAAATATTTTACCTACTTTTTCATCTGCAATGTAGCAGCATTTAAAAATTTCCTAACTCCTCAGGTAGGCAATGTCCAAGAGAACCCATCAATATTTAGATTACATTAGATACCTCTTTTTGTATTAGCTGTATTGATACAGAGATCTCATGCCAAACCAGCAGGAGCAGCAGGACTCCATCTGGACAAATTAACTCAGCAGACATAAAACCAATTTCACTGCATACCCTTTCTAAACAAGCATATTGGCACTTACCTGCCTTTTCCTTCTTTTGTGTCTTGGCCTTACAACAAAATTCTGTGATGTAGTATTCATCTGCCAGAACTCTAAGCAGAAAACACAGACAAATACATTGAGATTTTACTAAAGCATAGCCCAGCAATTAGTGACCCTGATGCAATATGACAGTAGTATGGCATTCTTCAGCACTTCAGATGCAGCAACAACCCATTTTTTCAAGTTCCCAGCTAGAAGGGAGGCAAGACTACAGATGATTCCCAGTAACAGGGCTCTTATTAAAAATTCTCCTAGTGATTATGTGGGTCTCTTGAAACAGATGATCTGTGGGTTTCACACTTCAGAAAGCACAGCAGATGTTCTATGCCAAAACTTCACCAGTACTGGGCATGAAATATTATTAGCATAGTGCTTTCATGAAATGGATCACATTTTTGGGAATTCAGCAGACATTCACAGAGCTCTTGCAATAGCTACCTAAATTAATTAGAAGAGCATGGAAGGCAGAATTAATGCTTTAAGATTATTATATTCACAAAGGAAAATATGTCAGAGTTGGGTGAAACCTTATGAGATTTTGGCAATGTTCACTTACCAACACAATAAACCTCTCTGCTAATCCTTTTCTGTCTTTAACTTCTTAAACCTCTAATCATGAGCATCAAGTAGTTTATTCTTTTGCCAAATCCTTTTCACCAAATGTATTACTAACCTCTCATGGAAAAGGACACATTATAAACTAAGCAGAAGACAACATTTGCTCTCACCCTTTCAAATGTAATTTTGCAAGAAGTAATTTTGCATCTTTAATTTTAAATAATAATCCCTGTCTCCCTTTTTCCTATATGAAGTAAAGCTCTTTCCTTATCTTGTATAAATGTGTTTGCTATTCACACAATTCACACAATCAAAGAAGATCTTTCTTTGATTCATGCAAATTAAATGTTTGCAGTTGCTTAGTTTGTAATAATGTCTTTCTTCTTTTACTGCTTTCCCTCTTTTGTGCTTTCTGTAGCTTTGGACATCCTTTCAGTTTCAAGGAACTGAAAATTTCTTTCAGTGTTCCAGTGATTTTACCAGTCCTGCAGAGAAGTTAATAGTCCTATAGTGTTTATAGAGCACCCCTATAGTGCTATAGGATTGCGGGAGCTGTGTAAATTAAGGCACTTCCAGTTCACATATCTTTGTTCACAACTTCTGCTTGTTTTACAAATTCCTGTCCAGTTCAGTTTTGCTGGTGAGACAGGAAAGTTTCTCACAGCTTCACTTCCATTAATGCAATTGTACATTAATTGTACAATTTCTGCATGAGATTCAAAAGTAGGATTAAAAACCATGCTGATAGGCATTTGACAGGGCTGCCATATTGGCAAAATCTTAAAACACAAACTTGAGTAGCCCATCTGACAAGACATTGCCAGGCCTAAGTGATAATCTTAAACATGAGTGGCAAATACTCTTAAGACAAACCAGGAAAACAAAGCACGACTAACTGGTGTCGTCTTGGGTAAATTAGTGTCATTTTGTATGTATGTATGTACATACATATGTATGTGAGGTTTGCAGATATCTTTTCAGGGAGCAACCTGGATAATCATAGACTCTCTGCTTAAAAATGTTTTCATGGTTACACCAATGAACTTGAGGCCTTTCTTTACAAAAAAGACCAAAGATAAATTAAATCACACCCAAGTTCCTTATTTATTGCTTAAAGACCTGCAGACTTTTCAGCTTGCAATGATGAGAAACTAAATCTTGAAAATATTTTTACAATGTTTTTGATTATTCTTTAAGCATGTTGATTAGTTTAGACAACTGGGTTTAACTTGTCATTTTTGATTTTATAACATGCATAATGAAACTGGTAAAAATAACACTCTTCAATCAATAAAATAATAATTTACAGTACGTATATAGGATCTAAGATAGCTTTACCAGCAGATGTGATTATTTTACCCACAAGCAGAAGTCAGTAATCTCTAAGGGAAATGATGCAGCCATTACCTTTAACACATTAACACATATTAACACTGCCTTATAACTCACAAGATGGATAAATGCACACAGGTTGCATTTCCAGCCAAGGGCCCTCAGGCAAAAGAACATGACCTGCAAAATTACAGGGAATGTTGACAGTTGAGAGAGCCTAGCAAATATTTTGATGGGAATGTATTACCTTGAAAAAATGTGATGAAGATTCACAAAATCATAGAATCATCTTGGTTGGAAAATGCTAAAATTGAGTCCAACTATAAAGCTAGTACTGCCAAGTCCCACTAAACCACCTTCCTAAGTGTTGTATCTACATATTTTTCATGTGATCCCAAAAGAGAAGGACATCTGTTATGTATTATTTGAAAAACAGCACCTTTGATAACATATTACTATCTAAAACTGTGCCAGGGCATTGTAGATCTCAACAGAGATTGTGAGAAAAGGCACAGTCTAGTGAAGTCTAAGCATGCCAAGTCATCTGTCCAAGATTCTGTATTTAAAATCCTCATTATTTCTCAGACCATTGCAAAGTACAGTAAAATAAATTCTTCCCTGCAACAGCTTGTGGGGTTTTTTTAATACCCAGGGAGCAAAAGAATATATAAAGTACATTGCTATTGAACTGTGGTATAATAGTGTGTGCTCTTACTATCACTGATACTAAGTAATACCTATCACTTGAATTTTTTTCCTTTTCTGACACCAGTATTGAAGCTGGATTATTGAAGCTAGTGATCTATCCAGTTCATTCCTAATGCAGTGGAAATGCTGAGTAAAAATCTTACCTTATACACATACTCTTCTAACGATAAGAGAAAAATCTTGGCTTCACAGAAAATCTCCTTAGGCTAGTCAAATTGATAAATTATGAGAGTAGTTATGATGACAGCTGCCAGCACAGTGCTTGCTACTGCTAATAATAATTTTGTTGTAGTACTTTCAAAAAATCAATCACAACAATACTATTAGCAATTAACTGTAAGTATTATTTAAAGAAAAAAAAAAGTCAAGTCGAGACAGCAGTCAGACCTCTCCAGACTGGCAGGGAAGAAGCAGATACTGGTGGAGCTCTCATGCTCTGGAGCTGTGACTGTACATGGAGGACGACTTACAGACAGATACAAATTGAATAATCACAGATAAAGAAAAATGGTGGGTTTCCCAATGAGGCTATAATGTTACACACGTACTGTAATTTTCACCACAGATATCAGAAACACCTTTTGAAACAATTTTACAAAAACAAGTATGGGCATGTGGGAGAGTAGACTGTGAAATAAAGTCTATTTCTCCATTCATGAGATCCTAAACAAAGTGATGGAAGATTAGCACCCTGTACCTCTTATCCATGTTGCAAATACTTGCATAACTGAGAAGACTGGCACTCTGCAACTGAATTTCCTTTTTAACCTTTTCTACAATCCTGTGATTCTAAGTCAATCTAGATGACAACATTTTCCATTATGTCACATACTGGGCTTCGTACAGCAAAGCCAGCAACTATTTATTTGTTATCTACAGTAAAATCAAAACTCTACAGGCATGTCTGGATTTTTATGGGGAAAAAATAAACAGAAAAAGACTGTGAAGCCCTAGTTTGACAGTTTTTTGAAAATCAAGAAGCTTCGGTGGAGGTGAAATTGGGGCATTTACTTGTAATTAATCTCCTTTCATAATTTTAAAAGCAGAAGACAATTTCATTCCAAAATCTTGAAGACATAAAAAATTCTCTATTAGGGAATCTTATAAAGCAGCTTATATATAGTAAATGCCAACACTAGCAGTGTCTTAGTTTAACAGCCTGACACAGAAGATTTGTTTTAAACTCAACATTAGTTGCATTATTTTCAATCTTTTGAATTATATGTCCTCAAGAAAAATGTGATAAATGATGCACTTTATTATTTGACCTATGTTCAATAAGTTGTTCTCATTACAGTCCCATCTCTGCAAGCACAGGTAGTAAGCATGGTACGTGTGTAAGGTGCAGGTACATAGGAAGTTTTGTGACACAGAGGACAATGTCTTGCACCAAAGTGATCAGGTTTTTGTGCTCATGTCCCTCCATCCCAACACTGCCTTTACTTTGCCCGGGCAAACATCATCCCAGGACAGGAGACGCCGAGACACTGCTTTTGTTTAGATTCAGACGATTCCTTCTTCAGAACTGAAATTAAGGCAACTTTGAGCAGTTTCCTTTTTTTTTTATTTTTTTATTTTCTCATTAGCTCCCTGAATGATTTTATTTTGCTTAACAACTGGCAAACCTGCACAAACTGTGCTCCGGGGATGGACCCATCTGCGAGCAGCACTCAGCACAGTAAGAGCTCAGATCCAATTGTTACCACAGGACAAATACTTTGTACCAAATGACCAAACATCTGTAACTCTCCTGAAGAAATTAGTCTGGAGTTGGTTTCAACCAAAATGTCAGTGTGTGTGAAGGACAGTGATATTTATCTGGAATACGTATTGTAGAGCAGGAAAATGCATCTGTAAAACTAGCAAATCCTTGACAGAATGGGGATATGTCATAAATACTGCAATTTCAGCTTCAATTAATAAGCCAACCTCTCAGATGAAAACCCATTTTTTAAAAAACTTTCTCCCTCTATTCACTATATGGGCATTCATCACTACAAGCACTTGAAACCACTTCTGCCTCCAAATTCATTTGCACTGAATTTAAGCATGGCCCTCATCATAGCCAGTGCTGTGAAAGATGCTGATGGACTGGAGATGAGAGCCCCTGAACAGCAATGACCTCTGGCAACTCCTTGTCTCCCAGGCTCCAGAGTACTCACCCTGTATCTCTAAATAGGAAAAACCCAGGAAGAATTATCAACCACCATCAATGTGGTGTTTATTTTCATCACCTCTAGGCTACCTCAGTCCTTTCCTCTCTACAACTACTAGCACATAACCCAGCCCACAGACCACACAACCTGTCAGGAGAAACACATATTGCAACATGAAGGAGAGGTTTCACTGGATTCAGGGTTTTTTCATTCCTTGAGATTCTTTTCCTGTGCTTTCACTATTATAAAATGGGGGTGTTTTCAGTGTTTTTTTATTTACTTGGGTAAAAGAAAGTATATATAATAAAACAATATACTCTCAGAAGATGATCTATCAAACATAATCAACAAATTTGGCCTTAGACTAAAACCCTCAATAAGTCATGAGTATTAAAAAATCATACCAGATTGCAGGTCAACTGAAGGAAATTCAAACAACTTGGATTTGTAAACAGAGTGGAGATGGAAGTCATCCTGAAATAGTAAATAATTGCCCATATTACATCAGGAAAAATTAATCCACGTCATGAGCATTAAACAGAGAATTCCAAAGGTTCTTGTTACCCAACACATACACCAGTGAACATGCAAGTTGTAAGGCACCATTACTCTACATTCTTCTTTTCCCAACTGCAGCGTGATGCTTAATGCCATACTTAATCAATCCCCTTTTATATCTGAGTACCTCAATCACAGTGGCTGAGCACACAGAGCTAGGCCTAAATTTGGCTCCCAGAGCTGCTCAGGGAGAGTCAGTGAGAGTCCAGGAGCTGCTGAACTGGAGCCAAGGATGAGCCAGGAGGAGAGAGATAGAACAAACCCAGAGCAGGGGGTGCCAGGGAAGGGGACTGGACACCCAGGTTTCTGTCTCACTCCTCTGGTGCTGCAGAGCTCTACAGCCAAGTGCTACAGAGCACACACAGACAGACACACCATTGCCTAATTTTTGGAGGTCTGCTTTTGTCCATGAAAATAGAGTCTCACATTCAAGGTAAATGAGTTGGGAATGAGGGGATGACCCTTTGGTCCCACGGCCTTATGCCTACCCTGTACCCATGGATGATTGTACTCAAAAAACACAGCAGGACTACTGTAAATTTTACTTACATCTGAAGTGTAGTTTTCGTCTGGTTCAATAAGGTAAGTATGATTTCCGTCATAGAACATCCCACTGTAAAGAGCAGGAAATGTAAATAAAAATTTAGTAAACAAACACTAGTGCAACATGGAACTTCTTAAAATTATTATACTTTAAAATCTTAAATATTTGGAAAAGGAAGAGTTTAAAATGGTTTCAGGAACTGGATGCAATTCTGTATCAATATTTTGTTTCTTCATTTCAGAAAGAAAGATTTTCTCCTGTGGTGAAGCAGACTCTGCTTTCTTCCACAAACCTTTTCTACAATACATAAAAAACCAAAATGGACTCATTTAACCAATTCAAAGCCTCCACTCCCATGCAGAAGATATCTACCTGCAACAGATAAATAAGGGACTTGTCTTTAGGAACACATATTTGGAACATATATGCATAGCTTTCCCCAAATAAAAATGGTATTGAATTGAATTATCCTTAAGTCTTAATTTTTTTATTAACTCTTTTATTAGCATTTCATTTAAAGAAAGTATTGATAAAAATATTACTCCGTAAGAATAGGAAAAAAGGAGGTTATTTCTTATATCAATGCAATCTGATCTTTAACTAAACCAGAATAGTTTTTAAGTAAGTTTGCCTTTGCTGCAGTGGCATACACGCATGGTTGAGATTGGGCTGTTATCAGCATGTCCCTTTCAAAGGGCCACTGCTGAGGTGTTTAAGCTTGGCCCTAAGTATGAACTCTAAGTTCAAATTCTGCACACAGCACACAACAAAAACAGCATGAAAGCGAGATTATTTATTTACTTATGTTACTGTTAAAAACACCCAAAACAAACAGGAATTACAAGCAAAAACAGCAGATACTTTTCTTTTTTGTTATGCAGAATTTTTTTTATCAGCAAAACTGACATTCACAGCAGTAACCTGGGTTACTGACTATATAACATATATCAAGTATGAGCATAACTACAATGTAAAGCTGCTTCGCCCTCCAAATTACATTACATGTGCCCGTTCTTTTGAGATAAATACTGTGTAAGCAAAATATTCTAGCATCTGCTGAAGCTTCTTTGCTTGGACATAAGATGAAATTGGGGAAGATCCTGTAGCTCTTTATCAGGGAAAACTTCCTTCCCTCTAATTGCACCCTCAGTTAAGCAGGGTCTGCAAGTTGAAGCGCTGTCAGTGAGGAGCTTCTCATGAGACTGCTGCTGCCAGTAGCAGCGACCTCTGATAAGGTCGGTGACAAGTGACAAGGACAATCGCCCCAGCTGACCTGCAGCCCTGACCTGCCCCTCAAAGCACTCACGGCTCTTCCAACCAGCCACCACAGACCTAGAGTGCTCGGAATAAACCACACGCGCATGGGTGTGCTGCAGAGAAAGCGACACGTTCCAAAAGCCTGCGTGTTGAGGATGTGTTCTTGAGGCGATCCCGTTGGCAGTGGGGCTCCCAGCACCCGGCAGTTTCTCCATCCGCCGCCAGCCGGCAGCAGGAGCCCGGCGTGCCCGCCGCCCGCGCCTCCCACCCGGCTGCGCTCCGAGCCCTCCGCGCGGTAACGCAGGGGAGCCGTGGTTACCGCACACCCCAGAAAACAAACAAAATCCAAGCAAAATGGCTTGCTCGGAGTTAAGGCTGGAGAGATACATTTGTCCTTAGCCAAGTTATTAAGACATCCGTAATTTCAGGTATTCTGTCAGCCAGTCATGTGATGGATTTAACTAATAAAAGGAAGGACGCAAAGCAGACATTACTAAAAGAAGAACTCATAACTTAGGATCAAAAAAACCCAATATTTTTTCACAAGTATGAAAAATTCTCCTGTTACTGGCTGAGATCTAGAGGTACTAATATGCAAAAAAAAAAAAAAAAAAGGAGATTGGCCTGACCTTTAGAAATGTGAAGCTTGTTATTCTCTTAAAGACTTCTATTGTCTTATGTACTTCCTAAAATTCATGAAAACAAAGCTCCTGCCCCACACACCTTACAGAAGACAAGTCTCCCGAGCTACCCTTATTCCAGCAAGATACTCGAAACTGAGGTTGAAGCTAAGGAGCTCGGATTGCCAGTGTGAGTTCCTAGCAATTACTTATCATTTAGTATCAGCTGTGTAGGAGCTAGTTGCAATGATGGAAATGCTGTGTCAGAGAATGTGAGTTAAATGCAGCTCAGGAAATATTACTGTCTCATACTGGATGCTTGAAATACCAGCCTGATTAGAGTAAGCTTGTGTGAAAGAGCTCAGCTGAAACTCCATTATATCAGGGGAGAAAAATGGGAGAGGGTAAGGAGGTGGGGATATACCTCTCAAGAGAGAGCTGAATTATACAATGGAAAAAATGCCTCATCCATCATGTAACTTTCGAAGGAACCAATTTGGGTATCAGGCCATTAAAGAATACAGACCAGCAGCAGTCAGTTTTACACATAAACTCACAAAAAAAGGCAGGGAAAGACATATGCAGGCCCTCCTTCATTCCTGCTCTTTCTCCTAGGAGTTAGCAGGGGCCAAGACCTAATGGATCCCTGCTAATGGAAGCCATGCAGTGGCTCAGGATGCATTAGGATGTTACTATTTTTAGGCTCACTGTCCATACTTCAAACTTGGCTCAAGTTTCTTGAGCTGCACAGCTGTAAATCAGAAAAGTGCAAGGATGACAAGTCTGCATGCATCCTCCCCTTCATAAAAAGAATATATAACTACAAAAGAAAATAGAAGTACTCAAATAAAAGTACTTATATGACTGATACTAGAACTACAGAATAGTTGTAGATAGGCAGTGAACTGAAGATTTCCATCAGCTAAACCCTGATTCCACAGAAAAAGGTAAAGCTCACGTGATCTCCACAGAGGGTAACTTGGTGCCATGACTTTCAAGCTGATGTCAGTATTAGAAATGCTGAGATCCTGTAATTCCCAGATGCAACAGGCACTTGGTTGTTCTGAAAACCTGAGTAGCATCATTCAATAGTGCTAAAACTAGACAGGTCCAAAAGCTGTACAATCTATACACAGCTTCATGTACCCTTCAGTTGACAAAGGCTTTAATTATAGTATAGGTAAAATAATGCATTTCAAATAGAAATTATTTCACCCTCTTTTGTTCTACATTTTCAAGATTTTACTATATGCAAGGTATTACCTCACACACAGTGCAAGGCCAGAAATTCTATTGACAGAAATGGATAGTGCAAGATCAATTCTAAACTGACATTTTCTTTGTAAAGAGATTAGAAAAATAATCTCTAATTTGCATACATTATTATAGAGACAAGAGTAAATAAAATACATATAGTACACATAATTATATAAATAATGATATATAATAAAGTATATATCATTATAGCAACAAGAAAAGAGCCCAATTTCCAAATAATTCATTGGCTTTTTTTTTTATTCTTGTAGAATAGGATGTTTTCAGCTACTTCTACTCTGCTATCTCTATAATAAATTGTGATTAAACAATACCTGGCCACAAGTCCTCAGTTTAGAAAAAAAGGAAATTCTGAAGATTGTTGTTTACTTAATATTGGTGAGAAATTAGTAGGAAAATAAATAGCACTTATTTTACTATATACACATATTACTTTACTATAAACAACTTGATTTGGCTTGAAAGAGTAATAAACAAAGTTCAGTAAAAACAAAACAGCAGACTTACTGCAATCCATGGCATGTTGACAAGGCAACAAATGATACAGGATTTCCTCGAATTTTTCCCTGATAATAGCAATGTTCTCCTCCCTGAAATTGGAAATTGAGACTGTAAATCCATGGGACATTCCACAGCATCACACCCCATCCTATCAAAGACTGTTTTTCTATAAACACATTGCCAAGCCATTGACATGGCACCAAGAATTGAATATCACTCACAGGGGTGTTCATTCCATCTTCCCTGAGCCTTTGTTTGGTACTTAGACAAGCACCATCACCTTGACACTGTACACCAAATGGTGTGTTTCACAATTTCAGTGCAAAATCCCTGACATCCTGAGATGGATTTCAGACAGAAATTACTCCAGAAGTGCTCATCTTTCTTCATTTACTAGAAAAAGGGTTGGAGGTAGGGGGCTTAGACTCAACATCTGCTCTGCACATGACTACATCAGACAGGATGAATTCTGCTCTGAAGGTAAATCAATTTCCTTCTGAGGAGATAGGTATGCTAACAAAATAATAATAATGCTTGATTGAAATAAAAAAACCCACAGGAAGTGTTTTTTATCTTATCTGAAAGTCTGTTAAATCACAAGTAGTCACTAGAGCTCCAAAACTAATGGAAGCTCTAAGAATAATTACGTAGTAAAGGAATACAATGAAAATGAATATTTGCCTCTCCTCTTCTGCAAATAAAATGTATACTTTTCAAATAAAATCCAGCAGACTCTACTCATAAAAATCCCCTCTGGTTTTACTGATAGGGATTTAAGCTGTATTGCACATACATTATATTTATTCAGTATAGCACAATATTAATATTTGTATGTAAATTAGACAATTTAAACATCCCTTAAATTCTCACTGAGTCTTCACAAGAACTTACCTATTAGTGCCTTGCCAAATTCAGCTATGCTGTATTGCACTAACATTGGTTAAAGGACTAGGAAGGAGATTTTCAGTGCTTTTCTTTTTTAATAGCATTTATTTGCAAATACTTCTTCCAGCAAATGAATGAATAATCTACCCAGCCTAATGTACCCAGTCCTGTGAATATTTATGCCCATTTACTAGAGGGAGGGAAAGGAATTACAATTACAGCTTTTTCACAAGCCAGCAGCCACATGATGCATAGCACAGTCATTTCAGACATCTGACATCAAATGCTTTTGGATTCTATTTTTCAAAAATGAAAAAAAAAATCAAGATCAGGCTAAAGGTAAGAAAATATGTAGGCTATGTTGGTAGTTTTGAGTTTAGATCAGGAAATCCTGTTCTGTTTTTCACAAGATGTGGAAACTATTGTTGAAAGTAGCTCCAGTGTGTGGGTCCCTCTGGTTTGAGGTACACTCCTTAGCAGAGTACAGGAGCCTCTTTGTTAGAGCACGGCTGCTTGCAGGGAAAGTGACTTGATCTCAGTCTGGGCAAAGCAAACCTTGCACCACCCCAAGCTGCAGAGTAAGCACCATGCTGCCACCACGGGCACCTTTCTGCTCAGATGTCTGCAGGGACACTGGTGCCACACAGGTAATGTTGGTGAGAAGCTCTGGGGCTGGCTCACACCAGGCTACAACAAGGTGTGTCTGGCAGCAGGTGTATGACCCATCACCCCTGGACAGCATTTCCACTATCAAGAACCTGGGACACAGAGCAAGTATCAGTGAAAAGGAGATTGTTTTAATTTCTGCTTTGCACTTACATACATTTCAGCCACCAATATCCTAAGTTAATTTGATTTCAGAGAGACTACATCCTTCTTTGTTTTTCCTGAAACCTTGGTTTATTTTCTCCATTTTTCCCTCCTTTTCTACTCCTATTTACTTCCTATATCTTAGGTACTTTAAGCTCTCCACCCTTGAGATTTTCTTTCTTTCAGTCAGTAGGGTGTCCCCCACTACAGGATCATGGAACTGCTTAAAGCTTTCAGGTCCTTTTGGAATATACAAGTGAGAAGTAAACAAAGAGAGACTCCAGTAAGCAAATAACAAAATTAACAATCAAACTATATGGATGATCTAAAACCTTATGAGCAATAAAATACTCTCTAAAGAGAATTCTTGAAGTAGTATTCCTGTACAAGATATAACTGGAATAAGTGCATGGATATGGGAATAATACTGAAAAGACTATCAGTAGAGAGTTGTACAGACTTCTAGCTGTGGAAGGAATTTGCAATAATTACACAAATTGGTTTGTTCTCAAAAATGTAGTTAATATGTACCAGAAATAGAATCTCAGGCTCCATTAGTTTGCAAAAGCATGTCTTTTCAACCAGGCGAAACATTTCTTCATACTAAGAATTCAGTCTGTGGCTCAGAAGTGTGTTTTGGTCTTCCAAATGAGAATCAAATAAATGTCTCATGACAGTACCTCCAAATTAATTTATTCTGTAATAAATCCATGGGGAAAAAATACATACAGATCTAGAAAAGAAAAATACTAGAAAAACAGCTCTAAATTCTTGTCTAGGAAAAGTACAGCTGAGAAACACAAATTCTACTCTATTTAGTCAAGTCAATTCAACCCAACGATCTACTAGAGTTCATGGCAATTCTGGTGGAGATAGAAACACAACTCTGATCTCAGTCTCAGGGACCATTTTTTATCACTACAAAACATTCCTTTCTAAATGCTAACATCTGGGAGATTTTTTTATATATATACTTATGTTCCTATTGTTACAACATAAGTCACTTCAAACCAGTTAATAAAATTAACTTGAGGTAATAAAATTTATTTTCACTTCTTTAAATGAAGGTAGTTTTTTTGCAAGTACTTAATGCATGAGATTATCTGAGGTGGTTAGAGCATGGTGCTAACACCAAGATTCTGGGTTTGACCCCCATATAAGTACATAAAGCTACAAATTCTGAGAATAGAGATGTTCAGGAAACCACTGGATGTGGCACTCAGTGGCATGGTTTAGTTGGCATGGTGGCGTTTGGTCAAAGATTGGACTTAATGAACTTGGAAGTAATTTCCAACCTTAATGAGTCTATGATTCTGCAGTTCTGTACTGAGAGTCAGGACACACATGAAGGGACTCTACAGGGCAGGTTTTTTCAAGCACATGTAGTTTTGGGCAAGAAGTTTACTGTTGTTGTTTCACTATAGAGCTTAGGCTGAAATTATGCTGGGTTTGACATGTACTAAAGCTGTTTTATAACAGGTGTTGCCATAAAATACACTGTATTAGGGGAGAAATCACAGTATGTGAGAGCCCTAAGACCACCAGACACTGAATATAATTATCATATTTATCTTCTTTTACTCTGCTCTTGGAAACACTCCCTGAAGGACTGGGATTGTCTCTCTTGTCTACTAATATCTTTAGCAGTGAGACAAAAGATGAAAAAAAAAATCTTTTTCTTTTTTCCTAAAAATATTCTCATAGTCCCCTATTATAAATAAGATTTCCCGTAAGAGCTGAAATTAGCACCAACTTAGTTCAGTCCAGAGCATCAAGGTTCTTTTGTGAGGAGCTATTGGCTTCCTGTAGCTAATAGAGCCCTTCTTTGTTCTCTCAAAAGCAACAATTGCCTATCTCAGCAAATCAAACCTCCACACTGGCCTTTGCCAGCTACTGGGGAATGGTTCAGAGTAAGAGAAGAGGAAATCAGACCACGTCTCAAATATATGTCAGCCATAAGTCTGAGCAGCCCATTTACCCCCTTCTGCTCTAAAACTGAACCTGGTCACTGAACAGTCTGGGAGAAACTTGGGCTAAATGTCATCTCCTATGAGACAAGGCCAGCCTGGTGACAATGGCTGGGACACAAACCTGCAACACACACAGGCAGACCTTATGCTATATGTAGAGGCAAGCTAATGCTACAGCAGAGAGAGAAGTTCAACACTTTTGCCTCCACGAGACACACAGCCACTGTTCATGCTGTGGTTTGCAGCATGCAAGGCAAATTTTCTGCCAATAGCCATAGCACTCTGTTGTCCATTTCCTTGCATCAGTAAGTTATCCTTCCTGCATGAACCTTCTCAATGTGAGGGACAACCTACTGGTGATGTCTAAGAGCAGTACAGAAAATAATTTATGTAGATTTTTAACAAGAAGTTTATTGATTTGGAGAGATAAAAATGTAATATCATCCTAGAAAAAAATTTAAAAATAAGAGCCAGAATGACCCCAGGGTCAATTAAAACAAGTTAACCACTATGATAGGTGTCAGTTCCTAAGACAGCCTTCATCTTGATGCTTAAATTGGATAATTACAGCAAAATCCTGAATTAGGGCTATTTACCCTGTGAACTGCTACCAGAGGCAGCCCTTGTCAGTACAAGTCTTCTTGCAACCTGTCAGGTATATAGTGTGACAAAGATACTAAAAATGTTAAGACACAGATGCAATACAAATAAAATCTGTTCATATTTTTATCCTTTAAGATAGCTTGTCCCTGCTTTGAGAGGCATCATCTGCTGAGCAGACACAAAGGAGATGAAAAACACATTAACCAATACTCCTAATAAAGGGTGAGATAACTAAAGCAAAAGAACAGCCCCAACAGTCATTAATGGTGGCAGTTCACTCTTCTCTGCACTCACAGTGCAGAAAGCATCTGCTGACCATACACTGGCAGGGTTTGTTATTCACCTCAGAGACACTATGACCTTCCCAGGGTAGGAAAACAAGGATGCACATTCATCTGCTTTTTACATCGGATATCCAAGTAAACCATTTTCTGCAATTAAGAGAGATGCTAGCGAGTAAAACTCATATGACAGTGAGGCACTGACCTTAAAATTAATACCTTCCTTCTCCTACATATTCCTATTTTAACACTGGTTAATCCAAAGGAAAGGAGATTACTGAATTAATTCAAAACCTAGTAACATATCTCCCTCTTTCCTCACAGCAGAAATCTCCCAAAAGGCCAGCTAGGGCTCAGGCCACCATTCTGTGAATGCTAGATAACGATTAGCTGCCAGATAACCATTAGCTGGTAGCTGTTTAAAGAGCTACCCATTGTGAGGCCAGTACTTACAAAAATGCATAACTAAGGCTGCATGATCAACAGCAAAAGGAAAAGAAAATGCACCCTCAGTCACTGACTTCAGTGGCAGAAAATACCTTGTTATGAATGGGTTTCTATGAGTAAATAGAAGAGCCAAGATGGCACTTTGACCTGTGTAACTTCAATGAGAGAAAATATCTTTTAATTGACACATACTCCAGCAATCAGCAGGGGCCTGCTGTGGGGATGTGCTGAGCCCTTTCTCAGCTCAGTAACAATGCCAGAGACCTGGCACCACCTCTCTGCAGAGTAGTTTCTGGATGCAGATGCCCAAAAGCCAAATGTTCTGCAATTGTGAACGGTGCTCTCCCCTGTAGGAGGGTGGGTATCACATGTGCTCACATAACTCAGAGCCGACAGGCTGTAGTGACATGAGATTATAACACTGTTTCAGATTCTGAAATCAGAGATATGGGTTCCAAAATTAGGGTAAGGCACAGCCATTTCTAAGCCTTCTCAACAAAATGCCCATGTTTGAAGGCTGTTGGCAGCTCTCTTAACAAACAGAGACACACGTGTATGTGACAGGATTCTGCACACAGGCGACTCGCTCCCGCTGCCATCAGTGACTCACAGCAGGCGCCTTCAGCAGATGGCACAAGATATCAGCCCAGCTCCCCAGTTCAGAGGCCACATGAGGGTTGTGTTTACTGCCCAGTAGCTATGAGAGAAGATGCTCCACAAAACACTGCAGGGTGTGGACAGAAAGCTCATGCCAACGCAACGCCATCTGCTCTGGAAGCTGCTTTGGCATCTGCTTGGGAAACAGATTCTTGACTTGCCTTGACTTACTTTGGTGTTAGGGAAATTTTTTGTTATTATCAGCTGCCTGGCAAAGATAAAGAGGCAGAGGAGAAGAGGTTACCTCTTCTGCCTACTCTGCTGCTGTCTTTAAGACAGCTCTTGTAGCAGTGGCTAGTGACTCTTAGTCGTGGCATACGACTCATTTAAATGACAGTCATTTTGACTACTGCATGCCTGTTCCAGGGAAATGGAAGCAAACATTTTAAGGGACAGTATGAAAAATCCTTATAATCTACACATTCTAATCTGCCACATCAGTTCATCAGCCTACCCTGAGTCTGAAGCCAAGGTGTAAGAATATGATTATTATAAACACCACACCTACAAGGACATCAATCAGTCAGCAGGACATAAAGTTCTGAGGAAAATAGAAAATGATACAACTCTGATATCCTAATTGGCTCATTATTTCTGAATGAGAGAACTTTCTTGTTAAATGAAAATTCACAGAGCTTAAGGCTGTGCCTAGAAACATTAACCTACTGTTTATAATACAGTGCCAGTTTGGTATCCACAGGGAACAACAGACATGTCTAGGCAAAGCTACTTACAGAAGTCAAGATGAGGAAAGTAAAGATGTCAAGCTAAAGCACACTGAAGCCTTGCATGGAAGCATTCCCTCAGAAGTAACAGCAGCTTCTGTTTGCTTAGCTTAATTCCCCCTCAAAGGGATTAGACTAAATCCAAAAAGATACTTTTATTTTTTAATAAGGGCAGCTACAAAGTGATTTTATGTTCTTTAGTGTTATAGCAGTAATTAATTTCTCTTAGACATACTCAGATTCTTATATAATCTCAGGTCTGAGATTACAGAACACTTGGTTGATACCACTCTGCTTATATGTATATACATGTATACATGTATAACATCCCTGTATGTATGCCGTATGTTGTTGCAGCTTATGGAAAACAACTCCTGAGATGCACAAAGTCAGGCAAGATTTTTCTGTGAGTTCAGGCTGTACTCCTTCTGGAACAAGAGAAAACTGTGGCAGAGTCCTCAAGAGGTGACTCCTGATGGTCACACAGTGGCTTGACTTGTCACTTCAGCAGAAGCACCCGCTGTCACTGGGGTCCACATCCACAGTGAAATTGACTTTTTAAGCTCTAGAGGACTTCCACTTTCTGCTATTTTCCCCTGCAGAACTAGCTAAACCCACAGGATTTTTCTTTTTATGTCACAAAGAAAAGGGAGACAAGATAATTAAACCTGCAAAATCCTACGTGAATCATGATCTGGGACTCATTCTAGTGTAGTATATTCAAAACCATGACCTTAGAACGACTCCTAATATGGAAAGCTGTTACTTTTCATTTTCTTCTCCTCGGTAGCAGGATGCATATAAAAAGTAAGGTAGTAATAACAGGTAGATAATCAGATATGAAAAAAAGCTACTGGAAATGTACATTAAAAGTGCCAGCCTGCAGGGTCATCAGGTCAGGCAAATGCACTATATATGAGGGCTGATTATCTTGCCCTGGTATCTCACAGTGGATACTACATTAACTAAACCCCAAAGGGCTTGCTTCCAGAATTCAAACAATGCTACAACAGGAAAGTGAGATATTTCTCAATGCCTATCGACTTAGTGTGACAGCATGAACTACTGAGAAAAAAAATGTACAGAGTAACTGAAAACACACCGAAATTAAAAAAATTTTTCAACTCTTCATCAAGACATACAGTAACATTAATTCCAGTCAAAATCTAGAGGCAGTAATTTGACTGGTATACTCTGGGACCAGTTTGCTTCCATCCTGCCATTCCGTTCCATTACTACATTCTAATCTTTCCCTTCTTGTGGAACTTTCAATTTATGAACTTTCATTCTACAGTACAAACACCTACAATTAGTCCCTAAGTGCAAGAAGTTGCCATTTGTTCTATTTTGTTTTTATTTACTCCATTGGCCAAAAGATAGCCAGTTCTCCAGCTGATCCTTCTGTGCACTGTAATGCTTCTCAGTTCCACACTGTTGCCAAATTTCATTAATATACACATACTTTTTTTACATAAGTCATTAATGAAAGCGCTTGATGAGAGCACTCTGAAGATCAACCTTGCAGGAACCCCCTGCTAAACTGTGCCAGACTCACAGACTCCCCGTCAGCTCTTCTTCAGTTAGTTTACTGCTATCACCAAGAAGTAGATTATGGCCTAGATTTCTTAGAAATTTGCCATGAGGCCAACAGAGCTCTGTTGAGGGCATAAGAGAGAGGAGATCTGACAACTTGACAAGAACCCATATTCAAAGTCTTCTCTCGAACGAGATAGAGAGTGATTTTTCTAACAATAACAGCTTCTCTAGTCTCTGGACAGAGCCAAAAAAGCTGTGCCAGAAACAGGCATATATAATTCCTGCATTATTTATGATTTGTTCCTTTTCAGTTTTCCTCTGCAGGTTGTGTAAGTTTCAGGTGCATGCATGCAGAGCTCTCCAGCAGCCCCAGGCTCCAGTCTCCCAGGGCTGGAGTCTTCCTGCACTCCCATCCCATCCTCTGCCAGCCCAACTGGCACTCCGCTTTTCAGGAGAAAATGTAATCCCTTACAGAAAAGCCTGTTTAGCATACAGCTTCCCTGGCAACTGAAACACCCTCCTCTTTGTTTACAAAATGGTAAGTTACCAAAACCTGAAGAACAGTAAGAGATCTTTCTCAGACAGTGAGTGCCCTAACTGGAAGATGATGGTTAGAAGCACTTTACTCTAAGACTCTAAGACTCAGTTATTAAAATGACCTGCTCACTGGTTATGTGCTTTATCTGGCTGCACCACAGATTATTGTAGACTTATGATCAGTGTGTACCTGTGGAGATGATAACAAAATGCTGGAATGCTACTTGGGATAGTGTCTCATCAAACACAGGCATAGGTGTGCACAGACACACACTGCTCTCAGTCAAGGGACTTCACCTTAACTGCTTGAGCAGACCAGATTTGAAGGAGAAAGTTTAAGAGAAAAAGCAATATCTACCATGTTAAGGTACCCAGACTCCTCTGGTCTTTCAAGATTTTAATATTTTTCTCCCTTATATATTTTTTTCCTTTAAAAGGGCATTTAAAGAGCCCTTCAAATACACATCATGGCACACACTAGCCAAGGCTTTAAGCACAGCAAGGCAATGAAGAACAGTAATCTTCCCCTCCTATGCAGAAGCATTAAAATAGCTGTAAGCTGCAACAGCAGCAGTCACCTACTAGTCAAACAATGCACACAACATAATGACTATTTTTGTAAGCTAACAGATCTGCTTTGCTGTGCAGCATTAAAATGCACTTGCCACAAACCCCCAGTGGCCAAACTACAATGATGGCCCCTCTGCTGGGCCCCCACAGAGCAGGAGGCTGTGCTGGGGCACCCAGCTGGGCAGGATGGCTGTGGGTGCTCTGAGGAAAGCCCAGTGGGCACAGTCTGAGGGGCTCAGCACAGCTTGGGACACACAGCCACAAGGCAGTCCTAACCCATGGGACAGACCTGGCCAGAGCTCCTCTGTTAATGCTACAACAGAGAAAAACAGCACCTAGCATTTGCTATGTCTCCATTCATGTTGTTTAATGCTATCATATGAACACACTGCCAGGCTGAAGCAAAAAGCAGCAGTTCATGCTGTAAGCACTCTCACTGTGATTTTGTGCCCCTTACACACATGCTGTGTTTGCACCACCACACTAAAGAATTTCAGACTTTGAAGACTGTCCATGAAATATAGTTCCTTCTAGTCATATTTAAATATGCCATCAAGATTTCTGGTATTCATCTACCACATCTCTACCTGTGCAGGTTTTCTCACTGAATTATTTTCATGGTTTCATTTTTTCAGAAAGCAACTTCCTAAGAACTCACGGACGAGTTCAATGTTTTGAGGGAATACAAGCAGAAACGCTTATTTCTACACACTCTGAAGAGGAGAACATTTTATTGAGAAAATACCACTGAATAGATATCAATTGTTCCTTCTAAGGGAGAAAAATCCAGCAATGTGAATTACTCAGCACTATAGCTCTTTTTTGCCTTTCATCTCACTGACAGCATCAGTGACAGAAAGACAACCAAAAAAGAGGGAGAAAGAGAGATAAAAGGACACAGAGATATACTGCAACAACATTAGGTAAACACAGGTTTAGTATTGATGTGCTATGAGCGTAGGATGATCTAGAATGACACAATCAGGAAAAGGCAATGCCAAGAAGGGTTTTTCTCTTTCTTATTAATTGATTATTCTCTTTGCTACCAGAAGAAATTTAGGCCAACATAGCTGCCTTCCTAGTAGAGACATGACGTACAGTAAAGGAGGGTGTGGGGGAAAACACTGAAATAATCCAAACATCTACCTCATTTTGTTTTTCTTAGGCATTGCACACTGCTGCTGGTTTAATAAGAATGTCTTAGGTGCTGCCTAACTGTGCCAAATTAACAAGAAACCTCTCCTCTGCTGCAGCTAAATTCTGGCACTCTGCACAAACATGTGTAATATGTTCCACCTTCACAGTGGTCTAATGTATTAATGATAATGCAGAAATCAAATGTAATGTAACTTCTTCTTACGGTAAAAAGGTATGTTAAACTGAGGATTCTCCTCACAGTAAAAATCCCTTTACTAGTAAAAGGTGGTATTTTTAATGTTGGTATAAACATTTCTCCCTTCCCCTGCCCCCCTCTCCTCTTTGAAGCATCCTCAGTAATGGCAGAAGATCCATATGTATTTTACAGCACAGGAAGTTTTACTGGGAGGGAAGGAGAGGGGGAGGAGTGGCAGAAGGAGTTATCAACTCCACATGACACATGAGCCAAGGCAGGATCCGCTTCCCAGCCACATTCCCGAACTGCTGTGTACGCACAGCTGCCTTCACACAGCTCCTGCCTGCTCCCACACTGCTGATGGCACAACAGCAGCGCCCATGGTCTGTGTGTCTGTGCAGTCCTCTTGCACAGAGAAATGCAGGGGGGGACATGCACCTCTTTTAAAATGCACCTCTGCAGTAAGAGGGCCGACAGAGGAGGCCATTCCCTGTATAAACAGGCCTGCTCAGAGCCTGCAGCTGGCAGGGATGGCAGATGGACATTTTCTTTCTGTCACCGTTTCTCCCACCAAAGCAGCAAGAGAGATGTTGCCAGGCCGCCTCTGTCTCTGCCTACAGCCCAAGATAAATTGCACAGAGGTGGGTGAAGAGCAGCATGTTGAAGCAACTGATAGAAACCTGTCTCCTGTCTGAAATGTCTCTTCAGCTTCTGCTTAGGAATATGTTGCATAGCAGAGTGCATATTTTGTGATTTATTCATAAGCTGCACCCTATTACCAGCCATTTTCGAATAAGCATCAAAGCAATCTGAACAATCCCTAAAATCTAGCATAATAATTATGTTACTAGTTATGGTAAACAATTCCTGCAGTAATCAAAGGTAATAAATCACCATCATGGAAATTTCTTGTAGTTGCAATGAGATTTTTGAAACACTTGATGTAAAACCAAAGACCAGTTTCTTAAATGCAAACAGATACTGCCAGTCTCTTCAGAAATTGATCAACAGACAAACAAAGATCTCAAATGAGCTTACAGATGCTCTGAAAAATACTGACTGGTCAGAGGGCACCAGATTTATTTTTAAACAGATATTGAATACTGAAATCAGCCTCACTCAGTGCCTGGTATTAAAGTGTACTCAGTAGCCTGCACTTTTCCAAAAGATCTTTGCTATCTGAACTTCCATGAAAATGTTCCCATGACTGTGGCCACCAGGTTCTTCTGACATTTTATCACAGCAGCTGCTTTTCTCCCTGCCAATCCCACATAAAAAGATGCCACAAAACAAAAGCAAAAACCTTCCATCCCCTTTCCTAGCATACTTCCAAATGACTGCTGCCTGTGGAACTCTTGGAGCAGTGGAACAGTAGGGGCAGAGGAGCCCTCCTGTATGGCCCAGCCAAGCCTACACCCCTGCCCATGGGGATGCAAGGTGCAGGGCAGCATGGGGAGGGAGAGTCACCCCTTGAGCAGCAAACCCTCTCCTTTGTGCTAAGTAAACTCTTGGCAGCCTCTTTCACACACAATTCAGCTCACCTCGAGTATCAAGCTCAATCCAGCAATGATAGTCCTCTACTTAAAGCAGATTTGAAAATCCTGAGCAAGACAGTGATAGCCATTCCTAAAGGTACACCCTGACCCTGGCTCAGCACCTAAAGGAAGGGAAAATAATCTTTGTGACCCTTGAGGCTGGGAGTTGTTTTGCCCAGAACATTTTCTGACCCTTCCTCTGAGAGGCCTGATCCTCACATCACTTTCCCATCCAATTAAACAGTACTTAGACAGGAAGAGCTGCTGATTTCAAACATTTCCTTGCTTGATTAATGCTTGCTCATCAGGAACAATTCAGACAGGGCTTGGATGGATTAACTTAGCTATGTTGCATATATATCTTAATGCAGACAAATGGATTGTTTTGTTCTTATTAATATCAGCTATTATCTTTATTTCTGCTTTGACTCATATTCTGAACCTCATTCAAGCTAGACTGCTTGACTACAGAGCAGAGCTGACTGAGAAATCAGTCTTTACAATTTAATGGAACACATATGTGTTTGCCTCAGTCTGATAATGTATGCAGACTATTACCTTGACAATAGTGGAAGAGCAGATTTCCTATTTGCAAATGACAGAAAGGAATAAACCAAAGGAAACTAGCATCTTCAGCTATCCAATGGATAAAGGACTGCTTTGCCCATTTCCATTTCCACTTTCACACTGCAGAGATTAATACATTTGTTTCAAGGTATTTAGATGATCTCTGATTTAGTAAAACAATTTGGGGGGTTCTTTTAATAAAATGTAAACTTTGAACAAAATTTCACCTGGTATTAACCTGACAGCAAATTTAGAGTTTCCATTTTGTACCACATATAATTTATTTCTGAACACTCTGTCATCTACAACAAATGATACAAAATTATAGCTGACATCTACAAAATAAGTCCTAACAAATAGACAGTCCTCAAGAAAAATCTTCCATGTTGCATGCAAACAACAAAACACTTCTGCAAAGTCTCTGGGACATTTCACACAAGACAACACCCTGAGATAGAATCTTGTGGTCACCATGCCATCAAACACACAAGAGAAGAGAGAAAAAACCGCACAGCTGATGACAAGATATTTGGAAATACTATACAATAAATATTGCTGTTCTCAAATTTACAAAGAAGCTCATAACAAACCAACAAACTTGGGGTTTGGTGCAATGAGAAAATGCTATCTACCAAAAGAAAAATATTTTCTTCAATAAGTATCAAAAGTAAAGTATACTTATTAGAAAAAAGAACTACTATGAATACATTTTTCATGGATACCATTTTGATATAAACATTAATATACTACATTTTACAATGGAATGTATTTGCTGAAAGTTAGAAAACAAGAAACATGCTTGCCTCAGAATAGTAAAACTAATCACTTGAAAAATCAGTTATCTCTCCTTTCACAGAAACTTGAGTTTTCACGAACATCAAAAGCCAACCAAATTAAAAAAGAAGAGCATAAAAAGGAAATTCTTACTTTAACTTCCACTGTCTTCCCACCTTGCTCGATATGCCTCTCAAGATATTCAGAAGACAACAGGTCACTGCAAGAAGAAGAAAAAAGAACCATAAGCCTCGCTCGTGTGTCCTTGTACTCCATCTCAGCAAGCACTGATTCAACATTTACATTTGAAAAGGGCAAAACCTGCAGGATACTTTTCCTAAAGTGTCCATAAAAATCACTGAAACAACCATCTCCAATGGAGTTACACAGTGCATAGGATAAGCTGATTTTTAACAGCAGAAGGTGGGACAAGGAAAACTGAGTGTCATTATTGTATTAAGGACGGCATGATAATAACAACATGGACTGTCAGGCTTACAGCAAGTGAGAATATGAATATGATACATAGTACAATGAATATGATTGGGCATTTAGAGCCTACAGCTTTTTGTAAACATCTTTGCCAGTAAAAAAGTGAGAAAAACACCACCTGCTAACTGTTTTTCACCTCCCAACGATTGTTTGGATTCCTCCTTAGGATTTTCCGAGGCCAGAATGAGAGGGTTCTCTCCCTTGTCTTTTTAACAAGTGCCTGAAGCCTAAAATTTGACCACTGTCAGTTCCCACATCTGAGGAGAGTTTTTTCATGGAAGGTCCAAAACCAACCACTGACACTGATTATAACTCAAGAGACTTTTCCATTTGCTGCTAAAAGCAAACAACATTCAAGTTAGGTGATCTTCAAAAAAAAAAAAATTTAAAAAAAAAAGGAGAAAGATAGGAAACCAGTTGAAATCAGGGAAAAGGGCAGCGGTGTTGGCAGGTTTCAAAGGACACAATGGCACAGCAATGGCATGAGCTGGTAAGATCCACACTGCAGGGCAGGCAAAGCCCAGGAGCTGCAGCCCGGGCAGGCTCACAGCACAGTGTGCACACTCCCTGGGAGCCCTGCAGTGCCAGCCTCCAGGTACACAAGGACTTGGAACAAACACCAAGGAGAAAAAACAATCAGACCTGAGGCAAACATATATAAATTAGATGAGGGCTGTATTTAGTAAGCCACTGAAATGCTAAATCAGTCAAATTATCTTCCTCATTGTTATTTTCTAATCAGGCAAACCACTGAATCACGGAATTGGTAAGATTGGTAAGCGACCACGTTACCTACATCATAAATTTCACTAAGCATGTTCCAACACTACAAAACTTTACTGAGATTAAATCAGTATTGTTCCACTTCAGTGACAACTAAGCTGGAAAAGATGATGAATTGGTAAAGAAAACCTGACAGAGGCAGGTTGGCCACTGAGGCAGGAGGCAGTAGCACACACCTGCTCAGCAGAAGAGGAAGAAGTTTAGTACTTCTCCTTCAAACACCAAAACACCTGAGCTTAGACATGAACTGACCTGATGAGGGTGGGCAGAAGCAGTAGAGCAGCGCCCAGGTCAGTGGCTGTTCAGCTTTCCAGAGCTTTGTCCTGGCCAAACAGGCAGCAGGACCATGGATGGTTTTGCTCACAGAGACGTTGGTGACTGCCCCTGAGTGAGCCTCAAGCAGGACAAAGTTGGAAGTATGGGTCCTCCAATATCATCCCTAGAAATTGCTAGGTATCTGCCTTAATTACCCAGGCACAAAACCCAGGAGCATTCCAGTGAAATATCCTGATAACATTACATTGGAAAGCATGGAGAATAAAAAAGATTGAAAAAAATTCTCATAGAAAAGACCTGGATGATCTTCAGGACTGGATATTAGAAATAGGATCAAATTCAATTGTACAAACAGCAAATTTGTGCACTTAAGGGCTGGAGGGAATTTTTATTACATTTTTGGGAGGGCCTGGTTTATAAGGAAGAGACACATGACCACACTAGTTTCTGGCAAAATGGTTTGGCAGATCAATAGAATGTCTTCCTGGAAAAAACAACTGTCATCCCAGAATACATCAAAGATGTACTTCCAGTCAAACTGAGGTATGATTAATATCACTGCCCAAAGGAGATCTCTTTTCAAATTCTTCAGACAGGTACTGGACAGCTTTGCTTACAAAGTTCCATTACCTGGAAACACAGAGAGGCTCCTGAAGTCTAGCATAAAAATGAGTTGTGAGGGAATGTAAATGCACCACAGTCTACACACCAAGATACAAAAGCCTTTAATTGGGCTATAGAAGGTACTGGCAGAACCTCAAAGTATAAGGACTGTCAATGAGCCAGTGGTAATTAAAAAAACCCACTACTTTGTAGCTAAGTGTAAGGGACAGAGGCAACAAAATGAAGGATGCTAACAAATTTCTGAATGGAAGCATCCATGGGACAATTGTCCATGGAGGTGGGGTTTCCTCTGGCTCAGTGAGTTCACAGCTGGTTGCTGCTGAAAGCAGGAAGTGTCAGTGTCCCCTCAGGAGTGAGCCCTGAACCTACCTTGTGTCAGCACAAACACTCATCAAAACACTCTCGGTGTCAGAGCTAAGACCCATCAAAACACTCTTGGTGTCAGCACTGGCACCCATCAAGGTGCACTCGGGAGGGTTCAACAAACAAATGGTTTTGCAGCATTAGATAACTGAAATCCCTTGAGAAGAGGTGCAGTGAGCTCCAGAGCTGATGCAAAGGAGGCAATGAGCAGCTCACAATAAGGGTGAAAGAAAGAGTGAGTGGCTCCCTTGGCCACTGCAGAACCAGCATGAACCCCTGTAATTCTGGTCAGTCCCAATATCTGTACTGATGCTTTGCACAGCTGCCCACTGATGACCCATTATTGAGGAGCACCTAAAAAAGGTGCTGTTGAACTTCGGATTGCAATACTCTGATTCCTCTTAGAAATGAATATTAAATGTTTAGGATACTCATGCCCGGAGGAAGTTCAAAGACTTCTATAAGGTCTTGTATGCATTTTCCAGATTTAGTAACATAGACAGATGTTCTCTTAGGATATACTCAGTTTAGCTTGCTGAAGTTAGTTATTTTGTTTCCTGGCATTCAGTACACTCTTTCAGCAAAAGTTTATGCTTCCAAAGCTTTAACAAAGACTCTTTTACAGCTTAGGGTTCTACTTTTACTCTTTGTTATTTTAGGGGGACTCATTTGAATTAATTTTGTCCTTCTTATTGGATGGACACAAAGGTTTTCATGCCAAGAAAGGTGCAAGAGATTATAAAATGTAAAATAGTAAAGTAAGTACATAGTACAAAGACTGAGATCAAACAGAATGGCTTAACTCAGGCAGACTTTACAGTTGTATTTGGAGGGATGACAAGGAGAAGCACAGGTTCTTTTCATATGGGTCTAACAAAATTACTGCTTTTTAAAAGATACTGCTGTTAATGTTTTAATGTTCTGGAAGATCATATGCTATGTTCTCAAAAATCTGGAAATTGTGTCTGGCACAAGAAAACAAAAACACTGATCATTCTCTGCCTTATACAACACAAGAATTAGAAGGTAACAAAAGAGGTCAGCCAGCTTAAAACTAATTAAGAACTTATTCTGGCACAGCTGCTGATTACGATGTTCAACATATTGCAGGAAAGCATGAATGCTAAAGGTTTGTGCTGGTTCAAGCTGGGAATGGACAAGTTAGTGGATGCAATTGAGAGCTGCCAAACACACAGACACCATACCTGACAACAAAGTGTTGGAGTCCTGGAAAAGGGCTCTGGAGAAGCCTCATACACTCTTGCTCAGCTCCTCCACTTTCCCCTCACCATCGGCCCTGGGCAGCTGGGGCTGGGCAGCTGGGACTGGGCAGCTGGGGCTGGGCAGCTGGGGCTGGGCAGCTGGGACTGGGCAGCTGGGACTGGGCAGCTGGCCAAGTGCCCCTCTGAGCTGGCCTGCTCTGCCTGCACCTCAGAAGGGCCCTGTTTCTCCTCTGGATTGCACAGTTTCCCGTGGCATCCAGCTCCAGGGTTGCTGATGGCCAGTCAGCTGCTCCTCTCCCACCCACCACCCCAGTCATGGACATACCCAGGCTGTTCAAGCTGTATTTACTTTCAAAGTAGGCCAAATGAACAATTCCCAAACAGGTCCATCCATTTTATCTTCCTGCTCAGTCCTTCCTTTTTGGACAAATGGGCTGGAAACAGCTGGGGAGCTGCTGGCACTCCCACGCCTCTGAAGATGTGACACAAGTGCCTTGATTCCCAAAATGAGCCCATCTGGCAGGGGAACACCCTGAGGTCACCTGCCTGCACAGCTCCTCGGGACTGAGCCCACAGCTTGCAAAGAGACCACAGATCTGAAATGTAGAGACGGGGCTAAACCCTATCATAAGTAACACAGGATATATCTGAGAACATTTTATGAGTAGGAAAACCCATAAATGAAGCCATGTAATGCTTTATTATTATGATTCACTGTATTGAAAATATAAAAACCACAACACTCTTGCAGATCAAATAACGCAACCAATGTTCTTAAAAACTAAGCTACAAACTAGCCATTCTACACAATCTTAAAAACTCAGGCCAAAAGGTATCACCTCCTAGGTGGAGTCATGTTTGGTCTGCAGTAACAATACAGGCACAGAACTGCATCATTTTAATAGAAGGCTTTCCTTTTAAAACAAACAAAAATCTAGATTAAAATATTTGTGAAACATTACTAAAATTATTTAAGCAAGATAAGACAATAACCATCAAGGTAATATGCATTTCAACATAAATAAATAAATACTTTCCCATGGTAGAAATGAAACAGGAATAATTTAGCTTGGCTGCCAATCTATCCTAGAAAACATCTTTGTCAGCTTAAGTGGTAGTTCTAGTATTAATTATAAATAAAACTGACATGTTAAAAAAAAAACCAACAGATTGTGAAAAGCATCTTAGAAACACAAGGGATGAAGAAAATTACAGAGAACAAATACCAACACCATAATTAAAAATATTGCAGAATGAGATTTTCAGAAATATTTGCTGAAGCATTGGTGAAAAATTTTTGAAAATGCATGGCAAAATCCTGCATATGTTAAAACCTAAAAATAAAACATTTCACAGGGAGAAAAAGCACATGTGATCTGTTGCTTTTATAAGGAAAAACACTGCTATGCTAATAATGGCAATTCAGTTGTCAGAGGTCTGTTATTTCAGTGTACACAAATTAAGCAGTGTCATTTTGTTTACAGCAGCAGCATTTTTGAAGCATTGTCTTAAGTCCATATGAGCCTATCCCATACAGACTCAATAGCATAAGAGCCAGAACAAAAAAAATGAGCAAGCTTCTCTTTGCTCTTCCAACTTCCCAGTGACAAGAGTACACAAAAGGCAGAAGCTGGGGGAATTTTATTACAGATTAAGCCCCCAACTAAGGAAATATCCTTACACAAGATGATGCACTTAAATATATAAATGCACTTAAGTATATACATGCACTTAAATTCTACCTTGCATCAACTGTAGCTCTTATACATGAGGTTTACCAAAACAAATTGGGAACCCAGGAAAACAGATCAGCTGTGGGATATAGATCAATTGCCCAGCAGAAAGTGGCTGCTCCAGGAAGAAAAAGAGATTAAAAAAATGTGGTGCCAAGAGAAAAGAGGACCAAACAGGTCAAGTGTTAAAAGAAACAGAAAGAAAAAACAAGAGATCACAAAGCACTTCAAGTCAAAAGGAAAAAAGTAGTGAGTAAAGATTTTTTTAATAGGAAGGGGTTTGCATTTGAATATGAAATTGAGAAAAACCTGGGAATTATCCCTGTAAATTTAATAGAAACTTTCAAACAGAGAAGGAAAATGGCTATCACCAGCTTCTGAACAAAAATTAACTCTCCAGGTTTAAGAGACTGAAAACCCTAACAGTTATAAAAAAAAAAACAAGCAGAAATTGTAGGGTTCCCTTTAGAGGCCATAGGAAGAAATAAAAAGTTAAGAAAGGTAGAAATAAAGGGAGTTCATAAATGTAGAACTATAACGTATCTTTGTCAGCATCAGTGTTATAAATAAAAGAAATGACTGGCTTCATGATAATCTGATATCATTGCTGTGTCTCCTTGAACAATATAGAAATTCTTTATCACTTATTCACCCTCATTTGTGTCCACAGCTCTCCATTATGTACACCTGAAATTTCAGATTAAATATGGTGCCAGACAAGAACATCAAATGAGAGATCTGAGGCAAGATGCATTGCTGAAAAGGAGGACAAGGTTTTAGTTGAAATCAGCAGAAAGGTCTGAATGGGTCGAATGCCAGCAGGAAATTATCAACAGACATATGGAGACCTTCAAGATTCAGGGAAATGATGGAGACACTGATAAGAGATAGATGCTGTATCAACTGCACTATTAATGCTAGCCCTTGGGGCAGAGCCAGCTGTGAGAAGGCAGCTTCCTGCAACATCATGCTTGAGAGGGCTGCAGTAAGAGAAACTGCCAGGGCACCAGGCACATGAAGGTGAGGAAGCTTCCCATAAAATGAAATATTTTCCCCCAGTGGTGTACATCCTCTAACAAGTATTAACAGAAATAATAGTTATGGAAGGAGTGGCTATCAGAGGACATTTTTAGTACAGCCCATCTTGTACACCAAGAAGGATAAGGCAGGTTGCTCGTCGTAAAACAAAGAGCAAGAAAGTGGAAAACTGGACAAAAGGGAACAGAATGGATGTTTCTATCTGCCAGTCAGTAAGAGTACAAAGGGCAATTTGTATTATCTTGCATTACATTCTAGTCCTGGAAGATTTTCAGAATCAGCCATGAGCTAACTAAAACATAGAGACAGATAAACTCAAAAAACCCACTTAGCTGGCAGATTTGTGTATCTCACTACATGGGATACTTTAATTCTCCTTTATCCTCAGGCCTACCCAGAAATCTCCTCTCTGCTCATACATGATCTTTCTTTTCACTTCAGGGAGGATTAGCTATCTCCATACTCCATGAACCAATCTGCTTTAATAGCCACAGCTCTGAAACTTTCATCTCTTCCTTCCCATCAAAAGAATTGCTGACTTTCTTTTTATGTGGATGGTTAATTTAATTAATGACCGTATCTGTTTCGTTAGCCAAATGGACTAATCAATCAGAATTAGAAAGCTTCTCATACACAGGGCAGCAATTTTCAGAACATCTCAGAAGAAGAAGCAAAAAAAACCTGAGAAAAACAGAGTCGGTTCTTGTCTACACAAACTGAAGTTTCACCCCTTTTTAAAATATTCTTACCATACTTTTCTATCCTTGTTGCAGCTAATATGAAAGAGACAATGGAGTAAGAAATTTCTTAATTTTTCTACTCCCACTAACTAACTATTTGAGGCTTTCTTCAAAAGAAATTAGGGATTTAAGAATGAGTTAGGGTCTCAAAGGATTATACACAAATGCTGAGTAGTTCTCACTCTCAGTCCTTTCCTGGAGCTCAATTTCACATTTCACAAAATTACACAACTTGAATCTCTGATGATGTTTCTCCCAAATACTAACATTTTGCTCACTTTTTCCTCGCCAGGACTCCCTAATGCCACCCTCCTTGAAAATGCACTTTATCCCTTAATAGCTACTTTGCCTGCAGGACAGGATAGTAACTGCCCTGCACCCTAGTGCAGACAGCAACTGCAGAGCAACTCTGCAGCCCTGAGCAGGGCCTCCACCTCTGGCTTTAGAGAAGAATTCTCACAGATCTGGCTTACAAACAGCATGTGTTTCATTTCTGAACTGGCTTCATTTCTTGATGGGAAAAAGTTTAAGCAGGTTGAAGACATTCTTCCTTAGTTTGACCAAATTTCTGTTACACACATGGCTCCTATTACTACCATCAAAAAGCAGAGAGTGCACTACAATAGCTGCAAGGAAAACCTGTGAAGCAAGAGCAGTAGTTGGAAGGCTGCAATGACCATGCTGGACATGCCCTGTGCACGTGAACTGCCCCTGAACTACACCCAGTGCCATTCCACAGTGCCACTCTCCATCTGTAGTTACCACACCATGGACTTCTTGGCCTGTCATTTACAACCTCTGCAATTCACTTTGAACTCCTCTATTGAAATGACCATATGGGCAATTTTATGAGAATGTAATGGTGAAAAGACACTCTTGTATTTTCCAGGGCAAAATACTTAGAAGCTTGTATTTAATTTCTGCCGCTAGGAAGATACATACTTACAAATTAACCCTTTACTCTTATCACTACAAGTTTCTTACCACTATGTTTTAAGGAAATCTGAATAATGTTCCCTACCCCAACAAACTAGTAGCAAAACATAGCTAAAGTAGTTCTGAAATCATAATTTCAAGTTATATTTTTATAGCAACTTAAATATTCACAACATTTTTATTTTATTTCTTGCGCCAATATTAATATTTCCTAAAACACATATTGAAATTGGCAAATAGCATCTGCTATGATATCTAATGAACAGGGTTTTTTTAAATAAGACATTTTAAAATATTACGTGGCACAAGTGCTGCAAAGAGCAAATTCAATAGGGCAGTTAATTCATGCTGCTGGTGATGGAGGGATGGTGATTACAGTCTTCTCTTCCAGACAACAGGGATATTTAATCTAGTATCTTAACAAGGAAGCTGCACACACACACACACAGAGCCTTCCCAGTACCCATAGAAAGACAGCTACTCAAGATACCATAGTGCTAAACCAGAGACTTTAACAAGCAGAAAGAGCAGACAGCAGGTGTTTGCAAGATTCTTGTCAGGCAAAAAGGTGAAACAGGATTTTTCTAGCTCTAAACTTCTGTTTTCACAGGCGGAGCTGAAATCAGTCTGGGCAAGGTTCACTTTGCTACTTATCCAGGAGCTTTCCTGATGATAGTGGTGGCAATACAAGTGTCAATGAAACCTCACTCTTTTTTGTTGATGAATAATTTACACCACTATTTCTTCAAGCAATTACTTCTTTTTTTCTTACAGAAATTTCAGAAATTCTATTAAAATAAGCAGGTATTTTTAGACTGTGTTCATACGCTTACTTCAAAGCAGTTTCCTCAATGCCATTCTACTCATAGAATTGTAATTTAAAAATCAGGATAAAACCAGTTAATTTTAGTATTTGAGAGGATGGTTAATGAATAAGAAAGAGAAGAGGAATGCACACAAGAAGCACAGACTACACATTTCCCTGCACGAATGTACTAGTGTAGTCTAATCCTGGCTTTTAATATGCTCATTCATACAGTCAAGCTGTTTTATACTACATGGAAAATCATTTCCCAAGTAAACTCACTTGTGATTTCAACCACATTTCAATCCAGCTCTCTGTGTATTGTCTAAAAATGCCATCTTGAAAGAGAAAAACTGAAAAATTGAATGCATAAATATTATATACAGCCCTGGCACTACTTCATGCTATTAAAAACAAATGCACACATTTTGTACAGGACATCTGTTACCATTTAGTGAATGGACTTTATTAAATATTTTTATTTGGTAGCTTACTTCAAGATTTGCCCCCAAATTCTAGTTACTGTATATGTAGTCTGCTCTGGAGCAAATATACAAATTGTATATTTATACAATTGTCCTGCACTCATGAACAATTCCACGATGCTCTCTCAAAGTATTTGCACAACACAAACACTGAGTCTTCCACATACTGCTCTTCAGGAGAGTTGCACTTCCCTCAACACTAAAGTATCTGTCTGGTTTAGGTACCCAGTCTGAAACTTGACAGACACATGCAATGCAGAAATACAGTGTCCTTGTCATTTTAACACATTTCAGATGTGTCCTGCCCTGTGTGGCAGTCTGGACAATTCTGGAGCTCCTGAAGCTCTTCAGAGCTGATCACAAGTGTCCTCCTCATGGTACCTGTAGAACAAGGAACTGTCACTACAGCAGAGGGTGAAGGGTTCAGTCTGGGGGATATTTGTCCAGAGCCGTGCAGAAAACCCCTCTCAAAGCAACCAGGCATCACCACTTGCTTTGCACATGCACAATTTACAACCCAGTAAAGGCAAACTGGGGCTGTCCAGCACACCCCTTCAGTGCCAGCACAGCCTTGTTTCACTCCCAGACTACTTTACATTGCCAACAAACAGTGCATAATTACAGAAATAAAATTAAAAAAAAAAAAAAGATGCAGAAAATAGGAAGACAAAGGGGCCAAATTATGCTCTGCCTCAGCTCCTGCCTTTCATCTCCTTCCAAACTCCCCCTCACCATACCTACCTCCCTCTCCCTGGTCACATTCCTACACCTCCTTCACTCCCCAGCCCATCACCCCTTCTTACCAACCAGCACTTCCATGCTACTGCTTCCTACATCTGCATGATGCCAAGGAGGACCAGAAAAGGAATCAGTATCTCTTCAAGAGAGATACAGTTTGACACTAACATTGAACAGACCCATCTTAAAAAGTGCACCCTTAATGACAGCAAGGCTTTCCCCCACTGTGCTGTCATTTCTCTTAGAAGCACTTAGGACGATCACCTTCCTAACACTCATGGTTACCTGCTGCTTGAACCTTCCATTTTATCCTGAATATTGGAAAGGTTGCATGCCCTACTATCTTTTATGTAGCAGTCACCAAGAATCATCTCTTTTAAAGAGTGTGTTTTTTATACATGGAGTATTTACATAAATAAATCGCAAAACTATAGAGGGGTTTGGGGTTTTTTGTTAATCTAGTGATTGCATCACCTGTTGAAGTACCTGAGATGTTTCAGTGAAAAAAAGACCAGAAAAAAAGGTTGTCACTACTTTTATCTCTACCTAAAAATGTTAACTATAGAAAATGTATACCTAAAATAGTTCCAATTTAAAACATTGCAAACCTTAAATCTAGGAATTAGATTAGTTTCCAGAAACTATTCTGAAGAAGAAAATATGTTTGAATTTCAAAAAGACAGAAATGGGCTTGAAAGTCCAAAATATTGAAAAAGCCTCTTCTTGGTAGAGGGGCTAAGAAAAAATGAGTCATGACATGAAGAACATCTTCAGTGACAGGCAATTTAAAGAGCAAGAAGCTGAAATTACCCCTGTAGCACTAATGTCTCTATTTTGATAAAGAAGGTCACTTTTAATAGCATGGATCATTGTGTGGATCAGAAGCCAAAGGTCTCACACTTCAGCTGTGAGTGAACCAGGATTCCTTTCTGTAACAGCAAAAAAATTCAAGCATACAGTTAAGAGAGACAAGGAAAGAAATCTTTTGAAGAAGCAGGCTGCATTACTGGGAAAATATCTCAAAATATCCCCACATGACAAATGACACAAAAACTTGTGAAATAAAATTCATGGCACATCTTAAAAATGAATGAAGAGTGGGAAGACAAGAGTCCCTTAACCACCGAATCCTCAGGAGCCAGATTCTGAGACAACAGTAACCACTTAACCCCAGTCCAAGAAATTATCACAGCTCCCTCAAACTTCCAATCATCAATCTTCATTTAGCATACACAACTACAAGAGTACAGCTAGCTTCAGAGAGGCAAAAAAATCCATTTCCTAATGCTGTTCCAAGTCATATTTGTCTGGCTTGCCAGCTGGCTCTGGCATTGCTGATGACCCAGCAGGTTACTTTGCCTCCCTGTGGGTTACCTACCAGTAAATCATCCTCTCTAAACTCAAAAGGCTCTTCAGTTTGAAGGGAGGATGGGCTGAGGATGGGGGAATATGATGGAGGTTTACAATATCATGTGAGCCATAGACAGAATTAATACAAAGCTGTTATTCTCCTAATTCCACATTAGTAAAATAAAGCAGTACTTGAAGAAATTAGAAGACCAATTTAAAACAGATCAAAGAAAGCACTGTGTCACACAAGTTGTGAATCTCTGCACCACATTGCCACAGGAGGCTGCACTGGCAAACAGTATCAGAGGTGTCTCTGAAAGGGACTGAAGTCATAGACAAGGAGCTCATAAACAGGTACTGTACAAAAGGCACGCAGAGGGTTGTGCCTTCTGGCATCTCCAGTCACACAGTCATGCATGTTATGGGGGTGAGTGGAATGGAACCTGAAAGTGGCCCAGCACATGTGCTCTTTCACAGCATTTCCCATTCCCAGTGCCAGGACAGATGGATCACTGGTATGATACAGTTTTATTTCTTTCCTGTTTAATCACTGTCACTGTTTCTCAGGGTGAAATGAATACAGTAATTTTGTATTTTAAATTTACTTTTTTTTCCAAAGTCATTTTCTGAAACTGAGAGAAAATATATTTCTTCTTACAGGATGCAAATTTTTTTCCACCTTTTAGCGCAGGATTGCTTTTAAATACACGGTCCAAATGCACATCACGTAACCTAAAATAGGTGTACAGAGCAACAGTGTCCAGCATCACCCTGCTGGCTGCATCCATTGCAGAGACTGCTCCACATCCAACTGGATGCATTTCTGTAAATGCAGCTATGAAAGTTCTCCATCTGCTGCTTCATGGATGGGACTACGATTCAATTCATATTGACAATCCAACAGCAAAACTCCTGCAGGTTCAAATATCTCTCCCTTTTCTTATCATAGGTCTCACATCCTTCATACCCTAAGACAAGCTTCATTCCTCTATATACAAGACTCCCCATATTCAAATCTCTCAAGACAGCAAAACTCTGTATTAAGACCAGTAATGCTGGTAGGTGGCATAGCTTGGCTGGTTTCTTAGCAGTAAGAAAGGGAACAGGATGAAATCCTTGGCATTACTGGTGGTGATCATATATCCACTAGTCATGAACATATATCCACCTAAACTGGTGCACTGATTGGCAAAAGAAGTTAAAAATAAAGATCTAGAGTTTGTAGCTGGCTCAGTCACACAGCACTGGTAGAAGTTCTCATTCTCAGCTTTGCTGCTACCATCCTTTTCTTCTACACACAAATGCATTTATCCTGTTACAGATACACACACAGAGCTCCTCTATATGCTATATATCTGTATAAATTTATATAGGATAGAGTTTACATCACTTGGAGGCATCTGTCAACAATACACTATGCATGAGACATACAATTTGCTTATTTGTTTTCTCTTGCTCGTTCATCACACCTTTTTCCTATCCCTTTATTCTCTTTATTTCATGTCATCATCTCTTAAATCAGGACCAGTCCATAGCCTTGCTTGCAGAACTATGTGTTGGAGAATTCTAGCTCAAAATTCTAATTATTAGAAAATAGCAGACTACATGTTCTCTTTCTTTACTCAGCACAAACCAAATTGTTTTATCCTGTATGCCTACCACTGTGTCTAATGTGCTAACAGACATTTTTAGCATTTGACATGATTTATTCAGTCATGCTCAAAAAAAAACCACCTCTAACTTCTCATGCTGCCACCTAAGCCATGGCTGAAATTTCAGAATGCATATCCCAGGATGGAAAAACTGGTAGGGTCAATGCAGATCCAAGTATATTGAATTCTTCCCACTGAGTTTTAAATCTGAATCACCACCTCCTTACATCTCTAGAATGCTTGCCACAATGAGCAGGCTTATGATTCCAGCAGATCCTTATGACTATTTTGTTTTTTCCTGTACCCGCTCATCTTCCAGCCATGTATGATGTTTCTGTCTATAGTCATATTATTTAAATGAGAAGAGATTTCTAAGAAATATCTTATTTTTATCTATTCTATCTTTTTTTCATCTGAAGTATTCTCTTCAGGATGAAAAGGAATCTTCATACTTGAGTGTGCCAGTTCCAATCACTACTTTTCAAAGAAATAACCTCTTCATTTAGAGGTTATTTACCTATTCCTTTCTCTTTTCCAGGGCTGATATATTTTCTGTAGGTCAGGCTGTGCACCTGGGCATTCTTTGCAATCTGGCAACTATCTGGCATCAAACAGCCACATTTTGAACGGGGCACAGCAAAGCACTACAGTGATTGTGCAAAGTGCATCCTGCAGGAGCAGATGAAGTGTGCAATCAATTCCAGCAGATGCAGAAGTGAGATGGAACATGTTCTGCCATTCTGGCATATGTCTTTTTTTTTCCTTCAAAGGGCTCCAAGTTAATGTCTTTCCAAACAGCTGAATAAAATCAAGATGAACACTTAAGTTTGTTTAGAAGGAGTTAATTTTCACAAAGCAACTGCATAGCCAGCTTGTCCAGTAAAAAAAAAAAAAAATCCAAAGGTGCAGAACAGCTGCAGACCCTTTTAAATGCTATATAGCAGTGTGTTAGAAAGCCTTAAAAGAACACAGAACTGCCCTGAAGAGCACAGAATATACTCCTCCTCAGAGCCCTTGACTCTAATCCTGAACCACCCTTCTGTAGAGCACCTCATCACAAAGCCTCTAACAGCCTCCTCAGCAAGCAGACAGGGAACAGAGAGCTCAGTGTCACTTCTGAAAGCCCCCATTCCTCCTTGCAGTCCTGTCCTATTGCCCAGCCAAGGGTTCACTCACAAATCCAGACGTGGGATGTGAAAGCCAGCTGGGGTCTGCAGCTGGGAGTGCACCTGGCCTCTGCAGAGCCATGCCCTCAGACAGGGACACCAAGTGCAGGTGGCTCCAGCTATGAACTGCCCTGAACAGGGAGCTGCCTCTAACCAAAATTTTAATTCAGTGAATGATGAGTCTGAATTTGACCAAGCATTTTTACAAGAAACCTACTTTCAAATCTCCTGTCATCTTTGCTTGGCAATCTCAGTGATGTGCTCACACTGTTCTAACAAAAGAACTGCTCCAGCTCCTCACTTATCCTCATCCTGAGGTAACCCAGTGTCCTAAAGGAACCTCTGCAGCAGAACAAAGATATGGAAGGACTTTTTAAAAGAAACGAGGAAACCATCCTCCCCTTTCTTCACTGGCTGAGCCGTGGGGAAACAGGGCAACCAGCTGGGAGGCTGGTCCCATGGGATGCCCTGCTCCACAGTCAGCAGAGAGAGAGGGAGAGCAGCTGTTCACAAAGACAGGACATTGCCCTCCCAGCAGCCTCCTGCCCTGACCACCCTCTGCAGGATCCCACGCTCTCCTGCAGGCTACAAATATCCTGGGAGATTCTCTTCCTAATTTAGGCACCTCCAAAAATCAGGCAGGGGAATACTCTGGGAATACAATCCAGCACCTCAGCAGAGAGTTCAAGAGCCTCTCACGACAGTGCTCATCACTTCTTAGGGAACATCATGTGTGGTTTTGACAACAATAATTTAGATAAAGGGCACCACAGGTTATACCTACAGCTCACACTGACAAGCACACATTCAAGACTATATTCTCCTTTTCAGTACAAAAATGTATTAGGGTATCCTTATTATCATCCTTACTACATATTTATAGAATTTTGCTCAGTACTTTAAATTATTTATGGTTCTAAAAATAATTCTCCTAACATGTCATGTGTTGCTTATAATAAAAGCTAGATTTAAGACTCAAGTTCTAGAGTGCAACGAATTTGATAAGAAATCATCAGGGACACTAATGTGCAGAACAAGAAAAAGCCTTCCAAAAGCTCCACATAATGCTGTAGAATTTAATTCTGAGCTAAAATATAAATTAGAGCTAACCAACCTCCAAGAATGCTAATAGTTTTTAAGTTAGAAAACATACAGTTATATATATTTTTATGCACTCAGATTTTTTTCCCCCTCAGAAGAACAGAGCTAGATATACTACAATTCTACTACCAATTAATCAGTTCTGTAATGCTTTTACGTGGGGATATTTTCAGTACATCTGGCAACACTGCTAGTACAACTGAAATCTGCAGCACTCTATCTTAATACTTGGAGATGAAAATTAAACTGCAATTCAGAAAAATACTTATAGCTGTTTCTTAAATCACAAAGACATATGCATTGATGAATATTTTCTTCCAAGCGTATTGACTCTGCATATTCTGTCAGTGTTGGGGGAGGGGTGATGTAACCTCAAACATTGATTGCCAAAATCATAAACTTACCAAAAAGATAATTCAGAAGTAAAGTGACTCAGTTCAAGCAATGCTTCCACAGGAATAAATGCATTTTCCCTTTACATTTGTTTTCCTTATGGACCAGCAATGCATGAAGGTGGGATCAACTATGCTGTATAGCAAGCAGAGAATTAGAGTGTAGGGACAGATAGAAAGATGTCGGAGACACCTCAGATGCCCTGAAAACTTATCTTTTTCTAAGTGCTGGCCAGGAATTTCCAACAAATGGTCTTACACCAAAAAAGTTCATTCAAATTTTCCAGAGTGAAACCTTAATCCAAAATGTAACAGTTAAAACTTTTTTTTTTCCTTTTTTCCCAGAAAATAAATCCATATAGCCTAAGAAGCACTCTACGCTCACATTCAAAGCCCTGATTTGCGTGATTCACATCAAGAAGTACAACTGGAGTATCTCTAAAAAGATGTGTAACCTAATCATTGCTTTTCAGACAACACTTGGATTGTACTCAACTCCATCATTTCCACTCTGTGCCATACAAGTGATTCATTGGACCAAAAGAAGCAAAAAACAAGCATAACTGGAAAATGTTGGCATGACTGAGATACAACAGGCTTTGCTTTAAGTCTCCTGGACTAACTGTCAGTTCTCTTCCCTGTTTGTTCTCAATTTGACATTTTCTCTCAAGAACTTACACATGAGATATTTTGAGCTGCTGAGCATTCATCATATCCATTAACAAAGCACTTTTGAAAACACAGCACTTACGAAAATCTGCTCATTATCCAGAACAAGCATTGTGCATTTCAGATTGATATTTTTTGCCAAGAATAAATAAGTGTTAAAGGGAAGCCTAAAGATACACCCAAGTTTAAAGGGAAGTTATTTTGTGGGAAAATGTGGTTAAACCAGTGGCAGATGGGTGATGCACTGCAGAACAGGTAGATTCCAGCTCTTCCAACATCTGTATCATCACCTTACTGAGCTCAGACTTTACACAAGGGTTTCATGTTTTGGTTAGAGAGCAGAGCAAAATCCTGCTAAACCTTCTGCATTACAAGAAGTACCTGTCATCACTGAAATCTACTGATATTACACTTTCTTATGAAATATTTTTAAGGGAGACCAATCTTAACACAGCAGAACCCTTTTCTAAATACAACAGGCTTTCTCTTCATTGAGGTTCACAGTCTCTAGGGTATAGACAAATTTCTCATAGAGAATTTCAGCATTTTCACTGCTTATTTCATTTTGCTACAATAATTGTTTGTAAATCCTACATCTTTTCATTGTGGAAGACATGAAAAATAACACAGAATCTATCCAAATATATATGGGTTTGGGTTTTCTATTGAACTTGAATTGAAAATGTCCTTAAATAAAACCCAGTTTAACACCAGAAAGACAAGCAAACTCCTGAAATGATACGATATATTCTCTAAGTCTTAAGCCATATACACAAATAGTATAAAATTAAAATTATTTAAACAAATTAAAAGTAGAGTAGATGTGTTCTCAACTCAAACATCCATTTCACTTTTTAACAGTTTGCAGCCTAAAATGCTCTTTGAAGTTCAATAATGCATTTGCAGAATTAATATATAATATCAGCAGGAAGCACACATTAAGGACAAGGTGAAGAGAGAAAACATTTTCATTCAGTGAGGTGACTGAGAAGCAAGAGATGAAGTACTGCTATTCAAGGTATTGCAAGCTGTTTGAGAAATTTTCTTAATACACAGGATGATGATATTGTTCTGAGACATGAAGTTCATCTTTCAGCCCATTTAATCTGAGCATGCATGAGGTGAAGCTGTCCAATTCCCCCTTGAATGAGTGGGAGTCAAGGGCACTGAGCCCCTGAAGACCTGAGCCCTCTGAGATGAGGCAACACTGGAGCCATCTCAATTTCAGGTTACAGCCATTGGCTCCACATGCATGCTTGGGTATGCCTGCCTGAATCCATGCATGTACTTCAGCTTCGTTCACAGAAAATGAAATAGAAGGTGACACTTATTCAGAAACTGTAGAATTAGACTTGCTACTCAAAAGCACTGGCATGCAGTAGAGCACAGGAGTTCCTCCTTGCAGGAAGGCAGAACCCCAACCTCACACTCAACAGAAATGACAGGGAAAGAATGATTATTTATACTGTACAGCTATTCTCCATATTTATTCAAGTTTATATATCTATTGCTATATTATTTATACTCCCATTGCACCATAATAAAGTAGTATTATTTATACATCACACCTCAGAAAGGTGATGAGGCATGTAGAGCTGCAAATAAACTAAAATGCAAAAGACAGGAACAGAGAGCAAACCCATTCAGTGTCCCAGGGGTGACCCCACTCCCAAAGCCTAATGAAGCCCCCTGAGCTATTTGACCAGCATTTGCCCTCCCCACTGTGTAAACACAGTCCAAGTATTTGAAGGCCTTTGCCCACAGTATGTTGACATAGTTCTGTGCAGTATGATAATTTTGTATCCAAAATCCTTTCATTTCATCTCCCAGTGTATCTTAAAACACGGAAAATGCCATATAGTAAAAGCTCAGAAAGTTCTAGTTTGTTACCATCCTTGCCATGCCCTAAATGAACCATAAATGGTTTACACTTTTATCAGTTTAATCAGGAGTTTCCGTTCTCTAGTGGTAATTCAACACACAAATACCAGACCCCTTTGTCTAATGAGATAGAATGTATGAACATTTTTTCCAAATCAGTTTTCCCCCCCAAGCAATTCCTTTTTTAATCTTCAAAGATACTTAAATAAGAGAAAAACACCAAAATAGAATCTTATTCATCTTTTCTAAATGAACAACTTGTTGTAATGAATTGGAAAACAATTCAAAATAAGCAATTATTCTTTGCTACTTAGCCATTTGAGTCCCAGCAATTTATTCAGGATACAAATACATATTTTAGCAGTACTATTGATATGGGTTTATAAAAGGACATGGAAAAAAATCATTAGTTACTATCCCAGACTTGCACAATATCATTTCCAAAAACACAATAACACTCTTGTCTTAAACTCAATTTTTTCAGAGTTGTACAGCATAGAACACTACACTACTGAAGTCAATGACTGGGTAACAAGAACATACTAAATAGTAAATGAAATACAGAATGTAATATTTCATCCAGGGTGAAAAGAAGAAAGCTTGCAGTAATAGAATACAACCAAAAGAATAATAAGCACAAAAAGGAAACTAGTTTGTTAAGTCAAAGTAGATGAAAGTGTTAAAATGTGTATTTCTTGGTGTAAGTCAAGACTTGAAAAGCATTTGCAATATTTTTAAAGAATGTTTTTGTTTGCCTTTCCTCCCACTGTTGATGTTTCTCACCCATCACAAAGATAAAGAAACTATTGCCCAAAAAAGCCCAAATTCAATTGTTGTTTTTTGTTTTGTCAGAAAAATAATAAATTAGGTGGTATTCTGGCAAACATGCAGAAATAGAAAACACTGTTTTTCTAACAGAAAATAATTTTCTCTTTACAGCAATTATTTTTTTAGTTTTGATAAGAACACAGGTTGTCACTGGAAAGCCTATTGTGGAATTTCACAGCAGAATTCACATAACTCCAAAAAGTAATTAGACAGAATTTCAATTGAAATTGCTGAGACTTTTAAACACTCATCTTACAGATGGAAGATTTCTACCATGACAAGTTCAGAGGTGGCCAGAACTGTAAGTTGGATTTGTACCTCTAAGATCTTCAAGGACCAGAAGGCTTTCCATTAAAAAAATAAATAAATAAACATATCAACAGTAGGTTTTGTTTTAGTCTAATGAGAAAAACGATCATTGGATCCAGCTGCCATAAAAACTGGCAATGTGTGACCATCTATGTTTATATAGAAAGGGTGTGTGAGAGAAATCCCCCCAGCCCACAGAGTCATTGCAGGGCAGCACCACTGAAGATGCCAGAAGCACAGGGTGTGAGCTGCCACATGAAGTCCCTGCTAGGAGAATAACTAGGGCTGAGGCACAGGGCATATGATCATCCACCACATTACCTGTATCATGCCCTGAGAGAAAAGTTTCCTTCCTGAGAACACCTTCAGAGACAAAGACCTCTCCAGGCATGATGGCACTCGTGTTCTTCTAGCTTTTGTGCATGGTCCTGGGACTAGAGCCTGAGGGTAAGGATTTCTCCTCAATGTAAACTTGCACTCTGGTCTGAAGCACCTTTCTAGGTCTGAAAATTATTAAAATATTACACATAATATACAACCTGAAGACATAGTTCACCTAAATAACTTTCAGTGCTCCACATGAAGCCAGGCAGCCTGGAAAAGCCAAAGTGGAATGTAATTTCTTTAGATGGGCCACAGGGCAGATGCCACAAGACTGCTGGGTGTCACTTCATCTATAGCAACAAGCTTGAAGAGAGAGAAAACAACAGTGCAACTCTCTGAAAGAATCCAACACGAGACAAAGAGTGGCAGAAAAAGGGGGAGGAAAAGTAGAAGTTCTGGGAACAGCTGCAGACCAGCTGGGCATCCTGAAATACAGTCAAAGCTGGATGAGGGGCACAGCAGGGAACACTCATCAGCTTTTGTGTCTTAGGCCTTCAGTATGAGGAAAGACAAGAAAACCTGCAAGACTGTAAAGAGTAAAACCCACCTAAACCAACTGTTTGAAGCTCTCAGTTGTATAGCTGGGTAAATACTCAGAGGAGACACATACATGCAATGCTACAAAAAGAGTACAACACATTCTGCAAGATAGAGTCAAACTGATCCCTTCTCTACAACCTCTACAAAATGCTTTGTAATTGACACATGGATTTTTAACTAAAGCCCTCATTCCTTGCTGTTACTACGTAAATGAAAGAATATGTTTGTTCACCAACTCTCCACTGAGATTCATCCTGAAACACTTAAGAGTTCTCCCCTTGACACTAAGCCATGAGGAACAGTCTGAAAAACTACATATACTACACCCACCACTTTATGCTTCATTTTTCTAAATTAAACAGATACCACAAATTGTCACCCCTGTCAGTGACACAAAAAAGAATTACAAATATTCTTAAAATAATTTGCTGTGCTGGTATAAGGTTGATGATTATTTTTATCTTTTAGATCAATTACTGAACTATGACTAACATGCTGGTACTACTTTTATTTCTTTAATATTAATCCATTAGTGTCTTAAGAACAGACATTTATTAGTAAACCCTCTCTATCAAATGCAATCAATAGTAAAATCTTATATATACAGAGTCTTAGAAATTTAAGGAAGGAGATAAAAAAGAATTCTTGCAGTAAAACAGTTCCAAATCACTAACCATTTCACCCAAAATATCTCACAAATCATTAAAATAATGTATCTGAAAGCCAGAACAGAACTGTAATTTTTCAGACAACCAGAGTGCAAATTATTTCCAAATGTACTTGGGGAAAAAAAAAAAGAAGTGCTATCTTTCCACCCGCATGAATATTTATTACTGTCTACAAGATCATATAAAAGCATTTGACAAAAATGAAAGGGAATAAAATTACATTATTGATACCAGATCCCTAAATACTTTACTTCTCCCTCTTTTCCCCTTAAGATCATTAGAGTTCACTTTTTAGGGAAAAAAGGCAAACAAGGATTACTGGAAACTGACATTTTCCCTTTCCTTCGGTTAGAGGTCTCATTAGCAAAACTAGATCTGGATGACATGAAAAATGCAGCAGACTCAAATCCCCGGGGGACACTCTTAATTTCACAGTCCTGCTGCACCCCTGATCCACTGCTGGAGGCCCTGCTGGGCAGGGCAGAGCAGCTGCAGCCCTGCAGCTCAGCCCAGCTGCAGCCCTGCAGCTCAGCCCAGCAGCCCCTGGAGGCTGCAGCCAGGGGCCAGGGGCAGCCGTGCAGTCTGAGCCTGCAGGCAGGGCTCACACGCAGGCTCCTGCGGCTTCTGCTGCGCTCCTGACCGCAGAGGTCACAAATCTCTGAGCTGCCAGGATAATTAATCTGCCCAGCAGCTCAGGCCCTGCAACCCTTTTTTCTCAGAGCCATCAGGGCCGGACAAATTGGCCTGGTGGTGACAATGTTCCCAGCCACCATTTTACCTTGATCCTTCTCCATGGATGCATGCCAGCTACAGAAACCAAAGGGTGACCCCTGGAAACAGGCTACAAAAGCCATGTGGCAGTACCCATCCTGCTGGCCATCTTTCCTAGGCTTTGCTTTTCCACAGGCAGCCATTTGGAGCTTCAGGTTCATAGAATTATGAGCTGTGGTGGTGTGGCTGCCTGTGTGTAGGATAACCATGAAGCACAGGGACCACAGATCTGGTGTTGCTTGATAAAACAAGAGTAGCTGCAGATGCACTGTTCAGCTGAACCATCCAAGCATACCATTGGGGGAGGAATAGGTTTTGCCCTGCACTCCCCCTGATATACAAAGGTGCCAAGGTATTTTCACAGCCAGATTGGGCTGAGCTATGTCAAAATATAGGGCCCACAAAGTGATGTACCTCTCTCAGCAGAGGGTTTATTCAGTTATTTTGGCTGGGAAGGCACTTTGCAAATGAAAAATCTCAGTTCAAAGACAGATTTGCTCTAAAAAAGGAATTTTGCAAAAGGCATCTGGAAATTGAAGAGACAAGTGTGCTCTGTTCCTCCCAGAGACCCTCCTGGAAGCAGTCTGGGTAGGATTTTCTGGGTTTTTTTAAGCTCACTCGTGTGGTTTTTTCCAGTACTATAAGTCTCTATTGTTAACTTATGCATTATTTAAAAGATACTGAGTTTAAAAATAGCTCTAACCCGCCAAGGGAAAATGGAAAAAGCAGTGAGCTGAAAGCCACAGTGTTTCTCTCGCCGATTGTTTCAGCATGCAAGACATCACAGCTTTCTCCCATCTTCCTTTCAATTTAGTAGCTGTTTTTGACATAAGCCCACCCATTTTCACCATCAAAGTATCAGAGGATAGCTCATTCCTGAGGGTGCATATTACAAGTCTCTGTGAACCACTCAGACAGCAAATTACTACTACCACACTGGGTCCTGGGATATATATATATATATTTTTTTT
>VXBR01007014.1:2016612-2073486 GCA_013400215.1 Cisticola juncidis
TTTTTTTAAATTCAAAGCCTTTTTGTTTGGAAGTTGTGCATTCAACCCCCATGTTTGAGTCCCCCTATTAGATGAGCAGCTTACACTCTTTAACATGTTAATGCCCACAACCCTTTCAAGTTACAGATTGTCTACTGCCCTGCTGGACAGACATGGACCAAGTTACAGTGGGATGAAGTGACTTCCCAAGACTGTGGGTGAAGCACTGGTAGATCTGGGGACTTCCCACCCTCAGGGGTGTTTCTGGCTCTCCCTTGCTCTCCCTTAACTGCAAACAACCACTAGACACGCAGGATGGACGGGCTACCAAGGCAGCTCAAACACAGAAGAAGCTCTTGCACACACAAACTGTACACTTTGCCAAAAGCTACCTGGGGCAAGCACCAACCCTTCCTCACACACTTGAGACAAAAACATAAGTGACCAGGACATGAACATCCTGGGGCATCAGGAAGCAATTAGAAGTATCTGAGACCAATCTAAAAATCAACAAAGATCCTGACTCTCTATCTCACTTGTAAATTGAAATCCAGAACAATCCAGGCCTGCAAGTACTTAATAATCTTATGTTTATAAAAGTGGCAGCAATGATCTTCACAACAGGAAAAGAGCAATCCTCATGTAAAAACTATGTACACATTAGAACTAGAATATTGTTCCACATTGCAAGAGAAACATGTATACGTTGATTTTAGTCCAATACATTTCTCTGGAGTTTAGCTGCATACTGCTCTTATGCACACATTAAATGGTGTTTGTGAATTTTACTCCCAAAGAAAGGAGAAAAAGGAGAAAAGGAGAGAGGGGAGCAGGCAGAAAGGTCTACCCTGTTCAAAATACAGCAGGTTGTTCACATACCTCAAAATTCATCATGTTATAAGTATTCCTTCTGTTAAGTATAAATAATAGTTGGAGGCAATAATCTATACGACAAAGGTACAAGAAAACAAAGCTATCACTATATGAAAAAGCCTGTAGATAACAAGAGTGTTCTAACCATTTGAAACCATATAAAAATAACTCCAAATGAACCCAAGACTTCTGAGGGGGAAAAAAATGCATCACCATCAAGTTCCTGACACACATCTTGGGAGAATTCAAGAGAGGTGGTGAGGATTAAAGCACTGGGGCTGCTGCTAAGAAAATGACTTGATATTTATGCACTGAGAAGAGTCTTAGAGAGTCCTTCCCTTACACAAGTTTGCAAGCATGGAGAAGTAATTGTTGCCTTGAAGTAATAGGTGATTTGTTTTATAAGTCACCTTTGTTATAGAGGCAAGCCCCCAAGCTATGAGGGATAGCAGAGGTACTGAGCATGCAGTGAAAACACCATGAGGCTTCTAAACATAACAGTAGCTAAGAACAAAACAGAGCAGGAAAAACGTTTGTGTATAAATATGCCTGTATTGTCACCTTGAAATGTCCCCCTTTTGAACCCAGAAATATGCTCTGCAGTATTTGGGCAGAAGTGGTACAGGGCTAAGGTCCATACAGAGTGCAGTAGCCCCATAGTTCAGCAGATACCACATGGGAACCGAAAATTTAAAAATTAAGAGAACCACATTAAAACTTCAAGCAAACATTGACAGCAAGATGAAAAACTCCTTTGATTACTTAGATCCTTATGTCTCCAGCATGGAGACAGTTCATGCTTTCCAAGTGCAAATGCAATTAGAAATTAATGTGCAATAAAGTTAAGGGACACAAACCTGGACCTGAAGTCCTAAGCAAAAATAACCATATGTGAGAAGAGACAATCCAGCACGCAAGCTGGGAAGATAGTCAGGCAAAGTCCCAAGGGAAGAAGGAGGAGAGGCATTGGTAAAAAAGTCACTTGTGGGACTGCAAGAGCAATGTCATGCTGCTCTTGATGTCAAGCCAAGTAACTGCAGCACTCACACTGAGAGAGTTCAAGGGGCACTTCATAAAGGGTATACTTTCCTGCACCAAGTATTCTCACAACAGTTGGAAAGTATCCAATTTCACAGACCCTTCACAGTATCATGGAATTGAAGAAAAATTTGCCACAAAAAGTGCATCTGTGTGACACTGAAAATTAGTGCTTTTCCAGCTACACAGTTCAAAGTGTTGCATGTGACTGCTGACAAGCAGAAAACGGTGCCTGGGTTAACAAAAAACAGCCAGGCTCAGTGTGACACCAGGAGAGCAACATGTATGCATTGTCTCTCTCAAAAAAAAAAAAAAATCAGACCAAATGACAAATTCAATCAATGGGAGCAACACAGGTATGGAAAGGATGCAATGGAAAATGTAAAGTGGTGACAGGTGAATGTTTACACCAAATTCCAGCAGGGACAGGAAAAGCAATCAGCCATTTTCTAAACTTTTTGAGATCTAGCAATACCAGAGTGAGAAGGTAGATGACAGTATCAATAAGGCAGCATCAGCTGCCTCCTCTGTAGCACAGGTGCACTGATGCTGAAAGAGATCAAAAACTGTGATATTTTGGCAACCAAGCCTCCTCAAAAGCCAATGAAAGAGTCAATTGAAAATTAAAAGATCCTGTTCATTCAGAACAGGACACCAGCTGAAAAATGATGACATTTCCCAAAAGTTGCTAAATTTCTCCAGGTTTCTTAGCAGACATTCACCTTGAGACTTTGGGGGTGTTGATATTATTTAATACTGTTTTTTATACCTGTGTTTTGTGTTTAACATCCTTTTTATATTTCAAAAAAAAAAAAAAGTTGAAAAACTTTTTCAAAATTCATTGCAGTTAAAAACTCTTATAACCCTGAAGACATTAAGTTTATTCTAAGGGAGAAAACTATCTTTATACCAAGGGGACTAGACAGGACTACTCAATCTTGCAGTTCATGCACACCACTAAAGCCAGCCCTGGTGTTGTATTAATATTATCTCATTGCCCATTTATTACACAAATTGAGAATATGACCTTTTATTTGCAAGTTACTAAACAGGGTCACACTTGGAATAGAAACAGTTATTTCTAGGCATATCTGTTGTATCAGTAAGGAGAAGCAAAGCATGAAAAAAACCATAAACATGAACAGGTGTTTATCTGTTCACACCCTCTAATTTAATGCAAATCTTGGAACTTCTAAAGCAGCAAATCCTTGTTCTTCAGACTGATGCTAACACCAGCTTAATCATTAAACAGCTACCACAGATTACTGAAGCACTTCTCTATCTCAGTTCAGCATCTATCCAGTGTCAATTCTCATAAGAGTAACAGACACCTGAGGAAACAAGACAGCTAGCAGACCTGGTTTAAAAATCCCTACTTAGGCTGATTTGCTGAAAAACCCCTCAATTCAGGTTTCCTCACATCCCAGGTAGACACTCTAAAGCCTGGGCAGTTGAAAAGCTTTTGATTTGCTATACATGCTCAGCTGCCATTCTGCAGCCAACAACTCTGGTCCCCCAGTCAGGATGGAAACTTGGTCCAAGTTCTATATCAGGCACTAGGAATTCTCATTCCCATTAATGAAGGAGCTTGTAGAAACAGAAACATTTCCTACTCCAGCTTCAGTTTACTGACAGCTGTGTCCCCAGTTTAAAAGCAAGCAGGCAATCCCACTTTACTCATTAAAACAGCATAAAAATACCATCAGAATCTGCTGCAAAATACCTAAAACAGCTTCAGCCTTTTAATTTCTCCAGGTGGTTCCTCTGTATATTGATTATTCCTAGCTCTGGCTCAGTCTTTCACTGGCAATTTAAATTCCTTTATCTTATGGCTCCTTTGTAATGAACTGGAAGGTTTTGGTTGCCATATGGTCTAAGTGGAGGGGAAAGGATTCTTGATTTCAAAAATGCTTCTCTGCCAGCTCCACTGCTGACAGTGGTGAGGTGCCTCCCACAGACTGGTCTTCTGCCCCTTCCCTTAAGTAACAACAATAAGGCACAGCAAAGGCTGTCAGCTACCTTCAGAAACATCAGGGAAAACCTGACTGCACAGTCACAATAGAATACCAATAAAAATACAGCTTAAAAATTACACAAACACTTACAGTGTCCCAGTAAACGTATCTGTCACTGTTGGCTACGCTGAAATGACCACATGGACACTTGGAACTTGGGAGAGAGACGACCAGGGGCAGAAAACCCTGATTTGTTTATTTCCTCCTATTATATACTTTTAGAAAGGTGAGCATGGATTGGAGGGTGGAATTCCTACCTCTGAACTGCATTGGTCAAACTGACTGTCAGTTAACATTCTCCTCTCATCAGGAAGAATGCAAAAACAATTACAGTGTCTACAAAAACAATCTCTTGTTTACATGAACAGAGCGTGAGAAGTGAAAACTTCTACTTCAATATGAACGCTCAGAAAATTAGAAAAACTCATGGTGACACAGATCTATAGCAGTTTCTACAGACAGCTGGTGCTTAAGACCACTGTGCTCTGGTTAGGGTGTTAATTGTCCACATAGACTCACAAAATCCTAAATGCTTTGGTAAGGTGGCAGCAGGTTTCAGGGCTTGGGATCTTAAAGGTGCTTAAACGTTGGCCTCTTATTCCTACACAGTATTTAGCTCCTTCTGTTTGGCTTTCCAAGGTCAAGTGAAAGAGACTTGTTAATAATTCTTGTAACTTCTATACTTTGAAAGCAGGGAGATGCACATTCCTGGAATATGCAATGTACCAAAAGATGTTTTAGGTCTAAAGCAAAGTTCTTTTTTAGGATGCTTGCTGGCAGCATCCTAAAGTCAACCAGAACTACTAATGTTCACCCAAGGGCAAAATTTGACATATAACATTATTTTATGCTATACACAAGTCTAAACTGAGATTATATGAAATGCATAACTAGAAACCAGCTACTATATTTGGATAAAGCACAACTGAAAGGCAGCAGTTGTTCCAGTGCAGGAGCATGACTTAGTTGCCATAGCCCTTACGTAAATCCATTACCATTCTCTGTTTCTGATGAGTGACACAGCTGAAACAAGAGTATTAAAACATTTTTGATGTATTTTTTTGTTTGAATAACACACAGATTTATGCCTAGAAATATTGAAGGAGTAGTGGGCCAACAGTACAGAGAACAAGTCATGATCTGTTCATTCCCCAGCCATTCCCCCAGGACCCACACTGTCAATTAGATGGCACCATGGTGCTCTTCCTTCTCCCAGCATGTGCAGGAAGGAGCTTATGTTATCATCAACATGGGGTGAAAGAATTATGTCCTCAGTGATTTACACTGACCTGCAAACAATTCTGAAAACAGTTTAAAGATGCTTTCCATATAACAAAAATAATGAAAATGTCCACATCTTTTCCTTGTTGAATGTCAGCTTGAATTCTTTTCTTATTCTTGCTGGCACAGTAAAGCATGAGGATGTTGCTGCCTTGATTTGTCCCTAACAGAAGGAGGTGCAGAGAGAAATAAAAAAAAAAATCTCAATCATATTGTGTTAAATTATTGTATTTAAAGACAAGGGCAAACCCTTTCTTATGACAGGCTTTGCAAGGACCAAGCAATAATAGCCTTGTGTTTCTCATGTTCAGTTAGTGAGAAATGAGAATTGCTCTCAGGAATTATCTGCATTACTAGCAAGGTGCAAAACATGAAACCAAAATAAAAGCAGAGTATTTAGTATAAAAATTTTCCTTTGGACTTTATCTGCAAAAGTAACAAAAGTTGTAAAGATCTTACTCTTCAGAAGTGCCAGTGTCGCTTGCTCAGTCTGCTGATTTGTGGTGGGGAGTAGGACAGAATGAAAAGCAGAAAATTTGAAAGAACCCCACTAGGAGGTAGGTGTTCATCTCCCATGAGAAGCCAAGTCCAGAATTTGCATTACCTGCCTTGCTCTTCTGTCTGCACACTCAGACAATGTCTAGACAAATCTATTGTAAGTATCAGACTTTCTGTGCTGCTATTAGGAACAGGAGCCACTCATTAATTACTTAAAGTCTTAAATGCATTCCTACCTGTGGAGAGAGGGAAGGAGGGCAGAAATATCCCTCTGTGTTTATGTGTTGTGTGCATATGTCCCTGCATGTGTGTGTGTTTGTGCGTGGGTGTGTACACAGATCTATTAAAAACAAAGCACAGAGGAAGTTACTACAGATGCTGACACAATTCATTGTGCTCTTTGTGAAGAACTGTCAAATAATAGGTGTTTCTTTGGACTTTCTGAAAGATTCTACCCATTCCAGCTGAATTATACAATTATATTATTGTATTAGCTATTAGCTAATAGTGGAACTACTGGTGTAATCCATGGGCAATACACCATGCACCAATATGAAAACTATCACAATTCCGAGATAGATAGATAGATAGATAGATAGATAGATAGATAGATAGATAGATATTAATACACTATCTAAATTTTGCTTTTTTTTCTTTGATTGAAGAAAATTTTCTGTACAAAGTCCAAAAAGTCAACAGAAGCAGCAAGTGCTCTGTATCCCTGAAATTTAACTTAGAGGCAGCTTAAGGGGACATTCAGTGAAGTTTCTCCCTTGTTTGTGCTTATACAAAAACCATGTTTTAGTGGATATGATAGGAGCTATATATGGATATGAGACATATATCCACTAAAAGGAGAGAAGAAGGAGGAAAAGAAAATAAACTTTTCAAACATTTACTGTCAAACACTTATTACTACATTTCAACAATGAGTTTGACAGGAATAAGAGTAAGTTTGCAAAAAAATAAAATTAAATTTACTGGCCATTTGGGAAGAAATGCAACAGAATGTCAGTGAAATCTGGATTTAAAGGGCAGAAGTGGCATCAGAGAGGAAACCTTTAGGCTTGGGCCTAAAGTGCAACATTTCTGCCATCCAGACAGAGCAGGATGGGGATTAAGGTAAACTCAAATGAGCTTCACAGCTCAAAAGCCCAAAAAACACATACAAGAACCTCATCCTCAAGGGAAAGGCAGAAATTCAGACCAGCTCCTAGTGTCTCAGATTCCCAGCTGCAAAAGTGTATCAATCATACCACCAAATGTAGAAAACAAAACACATTCCATAAGAAGTGATGAATTGCATTTCTTCAATTCCCACAGTCAAGCTAAGAGACAGGCAGAGGGAAAAGCAAATTATGATTACAGCATAGCTGCCTAACTCAAGTGGCAGTACATTACATATTTACAGGCCATTGGAATATAATTCTATCTGGCTATTGTAAAAATTCTAGCACACCAGAAATCCATTAGCAGTGATGTTCTGGCAAACCACCAAAGAAAAATACATCCTCTTACAGCAAAAAAGAAATGAAGATCAAAGAATGATTATGGATAAGTAGAGGCTAAAGATCAGTGAGCAAGCTCAGAAAATACATTGTAATACAAGATTTAACTACTCTTCCAAAAAGAGAAAGACAAAAGAAACCATCTAACTCTGTACCAAAGCAAAGGCTGTGCATATATAAATTAAAAGTTCCAGCCATCATTTTTCATTAACACTGGAAATGCATTTATATTAATCTCTTTAGCTGGACTTGGCAGCTTCATTACAGTATCATATTCAGCTTGATCTTGCTGTTTCTCTACAGCTCCACATTTTGGTATTGCCACTTACTGCTGAGCAGCTCTGTGAAGTACAATATACCAAATTTATTCCCTGGGTAATTTCTAGGAAGTTTCCTGTGTAATCAAATTGGCCACCTGACATAGGCAGAAATGCATTGATAATCTGATGCCTTTGGATGGATTACCATCTCTCAAGTCATTGGGAGAATTCTCTTGCTTTTATAATTAAGCAAAAAAGAGGTGATGCTAAAACATATGGCTACAAAACAAAAGCAGTTTATTTTTATGCTTTGTTTGGCTTTTTGATATGTAGACATAGCTATCCCTTTAGGAAGCAGAGCTACATCAGAGTTTTCTTACTTCCTTGCTCTGAAAACATGTATAATTCTATTGTAGAAACATTACATCAAGCTCATTTTTTCTCCTTTCCCTCATCAGAACTTCATTGAGTACTATCTAAATTTGACAGACCAAATGGAAAGTGTGATTCATTACAAGAGCAATAATAAGCAAAGGGGCAATTGTAACTTTACTGTCACCACCATGCTGTCCCTGTGAGAGGAAGGCTGAATGGCTGCCACACAGAATTACCACATTTACAGTCAGAAGTGGCGTGGTTTGGCTCTAAATGAAATGTTCTGCAGAGGGAAAATCTTTAAGATGAGGTATTTAGTTATCTCTACCATGATTTAGTCTCAGAACTCTCACTATGGTATATCTGATAAAATGCAACCAAGAGCCTGAAATCTGTCATGCCCTTTGGACATGAATGCTTTAATGTTGTTCTTTTGAAGCAAATTTCATATCTCTGGTATTTAGGCCAACCTTTAGTATGTCATCAGGAGGGGTTTTACTTTGGGAGATGGATACAGCCCATGTATTTGCAATTTTTACCCTCCCTAATAGATTCTTCAGCTAGAACAAGGAGATCTGATATGAGGTAAACAAAACTGGATAAAAATAAATTAAGTTTCTAAAAAGCCAGATTTTAAGTTGTTTTGTTGCTCTGGAGAAAGAAGGGAAAAGATCAAGAGAAAAAAATGTTTTTTCTTTTCAAATGACCTTTTACATCTCTAAAAAGGGCAGAAGCCCAATTTAGAAGAAATATGTCTTTGTAGGTCATCTTTAATAAAAATACAAGATGATTCTTCTTCACCATCTCACTGTATATCATACTAGATGACAGCATTTTGTGTCCTTTGGGATGCTAGAAATAAAATAAATGCAACAGAATAAGGACAAAAGATAAATACTCCTAATATTGTTTTGTCATTTATGTTTTTAAAAGAAATAGAGCAATTATCATACAACCAGTACTTCAGTCAATTGATAAAGGGATCATCTTTGGCTTACAAGAATTTAATTTTATTTCATAGTAATACAATCAGATTCCATAATCCTTCATTAAAACACTTGAAAAGAAAGAGAAAAGCTAAAATGGAGTTCTTTTGATAAGGTGTACAAGTAAGGTATCTCTCACTGCTTCATTCATCTGCTAGTTCATACAACATCACACAACATGGGCAATAAAGAATTAAAACCAAAATAGGAAGAAATTAGATATTTGAAGAATTTCAGAGATGTAGTGAATTATGTTCAAATCAGAAGGTTATTTAAAAGGAAAATTTGATTATAATATAATTGAAAAAAAAGCAGAGAAATACATGGCCCTTACAGAAGAATCACAATAACAATAAATCACAAACTGTTAAGTTCAAAAGCCTGCAAAGTATCAAGAGCCCAGGGATGTGAATCGTGAGCGTATGAGGTTATAGCCAAGCAAACCCTCACCTACAGTACATAAACAGAGTATCTTCTGGGCATTCTGAAGAAGTGAGATGTTTACCAGTGGTATATTTGTCTACCACAAGCCAGTCTACCATTCCAGAGCATCCTCCAGGGTGAGAAGGACAAAAGGCCATGTCCTGCCTCAGCCCTGCGAGCTGCTGGGAGCAGTGGTACCAGGGGACAGGACACAGCCCCAGTGGGTCAGGGGAGCATCTGGCTTCCTCAGCCTCTGGGAAACAGGGTAATGAGCAGGATCTGCATTTCCTGGCAGATTTGCATTTGACAATTGGTGCTTTGGTATTTGAAAACCTGATTTTTGTGCATTTTTTGGAAGAGGAAAGAAGTCTACCTACACAGAGGCATTATTATGCTGGGGTTATTACCTGCTGCTTCTCATGCTAATACAGCCAGGGAGCATTGTGTGTGAAGCCTCTCAAAACAAAGCACAGAATTTGGTTTGTTTGTGGTTTTCTTCAGGGAATCTCTTTCTGCACTAAGGTGACATAGTTGTCTGCAAATGCAGTTTTACCCACTAGCAGGTCCCAACCAAATGCAAACAATTACATTAAAGACCACTTCATACAGAATGTCTGGCAGAAAAAGTCTGTTTCCAGCCACTGAATCAGGAAACATGAGCACACTGTCTTGAATCTTACTAGCAAAACACATTAAAAAACACTATTTAAATTTCATGCAGCCACAGAAAGAAATAGCCATGGGCTTCAAAGATGCACCTCACATCTGTAATAGACACTGCCAAAGAGAGAAAACAAATCCAATGCTTAGGTACAGAGAGTTTGTGTGTGCAAGTTGTGCACTGTTATTTGCTAGCTAAGATGTTCAATATGTTAACAACACATTGTTTTAATACCACCTGTTGATTCAGTTTCTGGACTAAAAACATATTTAAGAAGGATCATTATTCTGAATAGAAAAGGGATAAATAACCTATTCTTAGTATAATCTTACAGAATTAAAGACCATTAGTTTGTATGCTGATGATTTTTCCCAACATCCATTAGATCCTCCAATTCCCCACCAGAAAGTGTAACTATTTTCATTCTTCATATCTTCATTCCTATCTCCATGCATCCCTTGACTCCTTGTCTAGAAAAGTAAATTGCAATTCATTTCACTGCTTAGCTGAGGAAAGTATTTAAGCCCCAAGCTAAAAGTCCTCCAGCACTTCCTCTGCTTCCGTAAGTGCTATTTTTACAGAAGGTTATGATGCCAAAGGAGTTCTCAAGGAGAGAGTAAAAAACAGGGCAAAGTGGCTGGACAACAGTAGTAGAGGTGTATGAAGGAAACTGCATCAGCAGGAAGGATGCTGACTCAGGGGAGATATGCCCTATAAATGATAGCAGAGAAAATAGCTGCTATTCCCATTCCACTTCATGCATTTTCCTCTTTACTACTCTCTTCCTGTGTTTTACTCTGCCTACTCTCTGTAAGTACCAATTCACAGGACCGTAGTAGTGTTGTAGCCATGGTGGTCTGAGAGTCTAAGTGGCAGAAAGCAAGTAAGAAAAAGTAATTGCTGCTATTAGGCCAACTTGAAGGCCTGCCACTTGCCTTTGTAAACACAAATCCTATTCTAGCTGTTAAACCATGACCAAATAATGAAATAGTTGGAAAGGTCAAGGGTTTGTTTTGTATTATTTATGGATGTGGCAGTAATCTAAATACAAATCAAACATTCAAATAAAAACTCTGGTGCTTAAATTGATGTTAGCATATAANTGACTATCATAGCCCCTTTTACAGGCTAAATAAAAAATACAATTGTTCTTGTAAAATCTCTCACAATAGTTAGTGGTTATTGGACTGTTAAAGTTACAGTCACTTGGAGATACTTGACACTTAGAAGACAAATTCATAGGTGCTGAAACTTTATTTGATTTTTTCCCTAGTTTGAGCCATTTTACTTAAAATACATTAAATATAGCACTGGTATATGATTGATCTGTATGTATGAGGTATCTCTGTATGTGTGTGTGTAAAATATATTTCTCCTAAATGACCTGGTAATCTAAGGTATATCATCAAGAAAGAAAAACATTATGCTAATACAATCATAATATCTCCTCAGGATAATTAATCTTTCTTTTTTCCTGCACAAACACACACTCACAAATATACACTAATGCATTCTCTATAATTACTTTGTGTCCAAAAAATACAGACTGTGGAAAGGCAATTTATTTAGTGCTGATAATTCCATATGTTTTAATCACCCTACTCTAAACCAACAAACGTTGCTTCCAGTAAATGCAATTGTCCAAACATAGTAAAAAAACTCTTTATCACATCTATTGAGGGGAAAACAAAGGAATGACCTTCTGAGAAAAATTTTAATGGGTCAGGGAAGTCCCTTATGAGGGGATGCACAGTGACATACTTGGAATTTAAACCAATTTAACAGGTAATTTAAAGACCCACCCTTTTGTTCTCATTTTAACCAGGATTCCAATAAAGCACTCACTGGAATTTCACAGACATCACTGAAACGTTTCATAGAAGTCAGCAGCAAACCTGTGCTGATTTCAATGGTGTTTACCAGTAGCTGGTACTAAATCAACAAATCTATTGACAATAATAGAGAAATAATGGGTAACAGAAATTTGTTAACCTAAAACTAAATTATAATATAAAAAATGAAATTGATTTATCCAAAGCAATTTGCCATTTCAAGAGATTTTTTAGGTGTAACAGAATAGTGTACAAAACAAACAGAAGGAAGGTAATAAACTTACAGATAATTGACATAGATTTATTGAAAATGCTTCTTGTTCAAATTAGCCGATTATTTTTTTGTATGGAATTACAAATTCAAAAGTAATAGTTAGTATATAGTAAGATTAAAGAACATTGTTTATATTTACTAAATAGTCAACTCTAAGGTAATAAAAAGGAAGTTTAAAAGAAAAAAATTAGGTCCTGGGCAAATTTTGGGAAAATGTAAGGAAGAACTTCAACAAAAAATGAGAAAGCTGTGCTACCTTTGTACATGGCACTGACAAAAAGCAGTAGTGAATGTACAATTCAGCAAAGATACTGATACACTGAGGAGTCATCAAAAAGGCAAAGAAATTATTAAAGTTCCTAAAAGGTGCCATTTTATCAGAGATCCAGGAGGTCAAACTTTTGAATATAACAAAAAGAACTGATAATCTATACATACCAAGGCGGGAGGGAAACCCAGAGCCACCCAGAGCTTTATCAGATGGAAATTGTGGTTCAAATGTTTATCAGTTAGGTTAATTAGCAATCAAAATAACTTACATTTTGACAGCTTCTTAAGTCTCATATTTCTTAAACACAAAAATGAAACCAACCCTAACAAACATACGAACACAAAGGCAAGAACCCTGCATGGTGATGCTACAAACAGGTCTAACTGCACAATCCCAGGCAACTTTCCCAGTCTCAGGATGTTTAGTGAGACACTAGTAAAACCCTGAATTTTGCCTCACCCTTTTTTATCTTTCAAACCAAACAGAATCCTTTGTCAGAAATCTCAGAACCAACATTTTTCATTAAGCATAAAAAAACCTGTAAGTCATTCAAGACCAGTTTCTGCAAAATAAATGTTAGCAACGAACAGACTAATTCTCTCCCAAAGAACAAAATCAACATTTGAAATTAAGCCACAGTATCAGCAAGAAAGTGTTTCTCAAGTCTGCATAAGTTTGCACTCATGGCCATGGTAGCTTTTCCATCACAAACTGTGATGGGGAATGACTTCAAAGAGGGCTGAGGAAGAACAGTCCTGTTGGGGTCCTGATCACAGAGCACATGATAAACATTACTTAACAAATAATTCAAAGATAGTGCAGAACACGATTCAGTATCTCATTCAGAAGACATGAACACCCAGTCTATATTGCACTACACATAAACTGATAATTAATAAAACAATTAAAGTTTTGGGGCACTCTCATATGGCGAAAAGGCCATTATTTTAAGTAAGAATCAATTACTAAAATGTGATCATACCCAAGTGGGGCTCTACAGCCTGAACACAGCATGAACAAGGAAAGTGAACAGAGCTTGAATTCCTTTGATCCCAGCAAACTGCAGCCACTAGTGAGAAAATTTGTGACAGTGTGCAGCCAAGACATTCACTAAAGTAACTAATAAGGGAATGAGTTGGATGTAGGGAGGTCCAGAAGGGCTCAGAGGAAGAGCTGTTCCTCCCCAGGTTTGATCTGACCATCACTTACCACACACAGTTATCCAAACAAGATAACCAGGCATCACCACCAAAGTGACAGAGACCAGAGAGCACCAAGCACCTTTAGGGGAGGAAAGGCAGAACAGGTTCTCTCATCCCTCCTGCTGGGGACCAGGAGAAACGTGAGACCCACGGGGAGAACAACTCACTGAAAACTACAGTATTGCAAACACTGCATTTTCTAAAACACTTGGGGAAATTAATCCGTTTGAATTCCACAGAGCCAAATGTTTACAACTTAGAGCAAATTTAGGAATATGTTTTTCATTTACAGTTTACATGACACATTGATATTAGTATTGGAGACCATTTGCCAAGAGAAATTACAGGCAAAGTTTCAGCAGTTTGTCTCATGAAAAAGCTGGCACTTGTCTGTCAAGCTGCCTTTTATTTTGCTTCTCTTTTCAGAATTTTTTGATGAAGTTTACAGTCTGATCCTGTAAGGTTTGAAAAACTCTGGTTAAAAGACATGCCTAATAAACATTCCCCACGAGGCATGAGGAATGTCTGTATCCTTCTCAGCAGTAGCTGCAAAAAACGTTCAGTGATAAATCAAAACAATTCAATTCCTGGGGTGTCAGGAACATTCCAATATCACTAATCAGAAATAGTTTAAATTAAGATTGACATATACAAAAAGTTAAGAGAAAATGGTGTTTGTTTTCCACATAGAGAATAGAATTATTGAAAAGTTTTTTTAAAATTGCCTCATATGTAATCTTTCAGCCATCTGAAAGTAGTTGATCATGACAACCATCAATTTATACAGTGCGTTGGTCCTCGCTCAGGACATGGTCAGGTCTCAGTTTGAACAGATGATGTGTGAGCTTCCTGAAGTGGCAGAGTTTCTGATCACATCTCACCCAGCCTACTACTTCTGTATAGATTAACTTCCCCTAAAACTTGCACCAAAGGAATTGAATTTGTGTTGTAGGAAGAGAAGGCAGCTGATGGTTTTGCTCCATCCTAGTGGCTGAGTGTCACCAGGAAGGACAGTGCAGTCCTGAAGCACTGAATATAAGAAATCCTTATTTATGCTTGTGACCCTTCAGAGTACGTCCCCATCACCACAAACCTGAAGACCCAAGGTACCAACGTGTTCCCTCTCAAAAAAAAAAAACAAAAAAAAACCATCCATGACCAGGGAGGGCTCTTCTTATTGCCCTACCTGAGAAGCCAAGTCACATGCAGGTAGTCAGATGCTTCAGGGAGGTTTCTGAAAGCCAAGGAACTCCTCAGTGTCCACATGGCTCCTCAGAAGGGACCACATTTCAAACTCACACTCAAGAAACACTCTCTGCTGTCTCCATGATGGGAGACACCACAGCCTTCACACAAAGGTGATGCTGCAGCATCCTCTCTCTCTCTTGTCCATCATGGCTCCCCCAAAGTGAACCTGGGGTGATCCCCTCCTGTCAGAGCCTGCCCACCTCCCAGACAAGCATAAACTCTACAGTTTTTCCAACTACCCATCCAGCAGCACACTCCTTCCAAACTCAGCCCATGACCACAGCTTGCCTTGGGCCATCATGACACCAGGTCTCCGCTGCCTCACCCATGAACAAACATGCCCTGGCCCAGGTGCTCTAGGACAGATCCATGTGAACAAAAGGGATTCAAAGAGGCTTCTGGAAATACCTCCCATGTCCTGATGAGCTCTGCTGTTTAATCACACTGTTACAACACAAAATGAGAGTGTAAAGATGGTTGTGTGACTACATTTAAGAAGAAATATTCTGCATGAGAAAACAACCAGCCGTTTGCTGAGCCACAGATTCCACCACAGCACTACAAACTTCAAGGGGAAGGAATTACACTGAGGAAATGAGGAAGCACATTTCATTTTTCTGTGACTCCTGCACAGGTCTGGGTCAGTGGCTGGAGCTGGACACTTGTGGAGGGTGGGAAGGCTGGAGCAGCACCTGCCTGTGCTGGGGACAGCACTAATCAGGGTGGCCAGAGAAGAGAGATCCCTCAGATGCAGCCCTGAGAGCACACGGATACCGAGGCAACAGACTCATAAACACACCGAGGCACTAATGCATCCCTAACCTCTGCCTCAGGGATTGAACCTTTTAAAAATACAGCTGATTCGATCTGAAAGCCCCTTTATAAATGCTACAGCCAGTGGAATAGGCAAGAAAAGTTTAAAAGAAACACTGTATCTTAGGAAAAAAACTCATTGTAGAAACACTATGGCAACTCGGGGGAAAAAAGGAGGGAGAAAGAATGGTGATGTATATGGAGAAAATACCACCATCACTAGGGAAAGAAAAAAAAGGAAACTGCACTCTAATTTTAACAGCTTATAATTACTTTTTATTATCATTACAGGTTATACTTCAGCATATTTTACATCTGCATTTAATGTGAACAAATACACATTCACAACTGGTTGAGATCCAAAATCAGCAAGGATAAAGCACACAGATTTCAGTGTTAAACTGCCACACTTCAATGCCAGTTGGAAATCTTTTCATTTCCTTCCTCTCACTTGCATCCAGGACTTGCAGAATGCTCCTGTCCTGGGCCTCAGTTTTCCTGATGTGTGAAATGTTGGTGTAAGGTCCACTCCTTTATTTTCCTGCCCAGTTGCTGTATCCTTGCTCTTGTTTCACTACAGAAATCAGTGAGCCTTTGGTTGCAGCCCACTGTTGTGGGAGGTGGCAGAAGAAGGGAAAGTTGCTTCAACTAACACCCCAAATCAATAATAGTAGCACGTGAAGAGGAGAGGTAAAACAGAAAGTATCAGGCAATAGGGGAAGAGAGAGAAGTAGGACACCATGAACATTTCTGCCAGTGTCAAGTGTGAGTGTACAGAAAGTTGACAAGGAAATGGTTGAAGAAAAATCAGAAATTTCTGCAGTACCTATGGTGGTGGCTGAGTGGACAACTATTCCTGATGGAAAAAGATGGCAAAGAAATGTGTGACACTGGAGAAGTGAGTAAGAACAGAGATGGAAAATACACAAACACAACAGAATCTAAAATTAAAAGAGGGTACACAACAGGAGTATGTATAAAACCACACAGCCAAATGCAGCAGAGGAAACAGGGAATCCGACGGATAAAAAATATGGATTTGAAAAGAACAGAAAAAATAACACCCACGTGGAATGCAGCAAAAGAAGAAAAAATATTTGCGGACAAACATCTGGAGTCAGGAGCATATTGTAATTCCTGGGGTTTTTTGAAGCTCTCTGCTACTCTCATTTTCATTTTGAACTTTTTTTCCTCCATGAATTGAGGAACCATAGGGGAGAATGAACAATTTCACTGTGACTGACCACCAGTGATATTGTAACTACAGATGATGCTCAGATATATTCAGGTACATTAAGCCTTAAACAACATGAAGATTGCAAGGAAGGAGACTGACTCAGGCAAGGAGTGTCCCTCCTTTCTGATAACCTAGGGATATTAAATTATTTCTCCCCCTGTGCCCTCCATATTTCCTTTAACATTTCTCAAACATGTATTACTCCTAAGAGCTAATTTTACCACAGGGGCCTGTTTCAGCATGCTTTACATATTAGCAGAGGTTCAGTTATGAATACTAAACTGATATTTTTTCCACAGGACAACTAAAATCTTGAACCTTCCTGCTTACAAGAATTTAGCTACTTTTCAACTACAGAGCTACCATGGTTGAAATACACACAGAGAATATAATATAGAAAGTAAGAACTACAAAAGAAAATAATATTTATAACCTTCTAAATGAAAGATTTTTTCACAGGAATGATAATTAAAAATGCATTTATAATGTTGTTCTGGTATACCTGGCCCTCTTTTTATCTGATGAGCTTCAAATTATGTTTCAGAGGTAGTTTAAAAGTTGATTTAAATATCATGATAGAAGCCAAACTTCTTGATTTCCTTGCAGCCTCCTTTTCATTTTGCACAATTTGTGATTGAACTTCTTTCTTATTATAAAAAGTGTAGCTCTTCAAGAAAAGTTAATATTAAGTTGGATTTCAGCACTCTTAAGAACAACAAGAAAGCATTTTGACAGTCTTACCATACACATACTTGTGCAATATCATTCAAGACAATAAAGGAATGACATAAAAATGGCAGTGAGCTCAAAACAAATAAAATGTTAAACATATGTTTCTGTGTCTATGAGCATATGTGCATAAACAAAAAATTCTACCTACAAGTTTCCTTATACATACAAAGCTGCAGCTCATAAAATCAAAGCCTTAAGTTCTCCTTTTGTAGACCATTAGTAAATGTGTGTTTATTTTTTTTTAAAGATGATCTGAAATTTTTACTGTAAGGACAATACTGATCTTTTAGAAACTAAGTGTGACCACACTGTTAACCTGCCAAATTAAAACAGGTTTGTGATGGCTGCTCTCAGTAAGGTATAAATATGTATGCAAAATTTCTACTTCCAAGAAACATTTCAGTGTCAAGGATTTGGTGCTTTTCAGCAGAATTTTTTTTTCCTCTATGTCTGTTTTAAAATACAGTTGTTATAAATTCGTACTTCTAAAGCAGCCTCTGTCCTCCTCCTTCCAGCAGCACAGCATCTCCACTGTCTGTAACCAGCAAGGATTCACGTGAGCTTTTTAACTGATGTCAGTGCATGTAAAGAAATTGCCACTGTTTCAAGTATATTTTCAAGTGAAAAAACAAACCTGAAATTTGAGTGGGTGTCATTGCAACCTGAACGGTTCATCTTTACAGCAGAAAAACTTGCAGCAATTGCATGCAAACTCTTACACTAAACCACAAAACATTGTGTTCAATTATTAGGAGCTGAATTACTTAACACAGCATTTCTATTTACTCTATCAGTTATTCTCTTTTCACTTCAGGACAGAAAAGCAAAGCAACTCCTGTGTTGAAACAGCTATGCTAAAAGACTACTTCAAAAGCTCATTAGTGAAAGCCACACACCAGATTCCACTGTAAGTTTACTGTTATTCAATCTTTCCTCGTGGACTGAAGTTCACAGTGCTACTGCCTTATAATGCTTCTCTGTTCCAAAAGGCTGTAAACACATCTGGAGAAACTTCATTCCCAAGTACTCATTGTTTTTTGAGGATTAGCTGCTGTGCAGTTGATGTCTCCTCAGCACTTTATGCCTGGTTACTAAAATGCTCAGAACTACCAGTTTTTGGCAAATCCACCTTTTAACATCCAGGGAGACTCTGTGTGAAGTTTGTCATTTGCCTTTATGGTAAACTGGCAGAAGCAAGGTCATACCTGCAGTGCTGTGTCCAGCTCTGGGCTCCTGAGAACCAGAGAGACATGGAGCTCCTGAAGCAAGTCCAGCAGAAGGCAACAAAGATGATTAAAGGACAGGAGGATCTCTCTTTGGAGGAAAGGCTGAGGGAGCTGGGCCAGTTCACCTTTGAGAAGAGACAACTGAGAGGGCACCTCACCAGTGTCTGTAAGTCTCTGAAGGGAGGGGGCTCACAGGATGTTTCCAGGCTCTCCTTGGTGGTTCCAAGCAATAGGGCAAGAGGCAAAGGGCAGAAACTGATGCACAAAAAGGTCCACCTGAATATGAGGAAGAACTTCTTTGTGTTCAGGTGACCACACACTGAAACAGATTGTCCAGAAAGGGTGTGGAGTCCCTCACTGGAGATATTCAAGACCCATCTGCACACAATCCTGTGCCAGGTGCTCTAGGATAGCCCTGCTTGAGCAGAGAGGTTGGACCAGATGATCCTCAGTGATCCCTTCCAATCTGAACCACTCTGTGATTCTCTGAAGTGAAATTATACTACTAAAATGTTAGTTATACTGGAAAAGCTACCAAGTAGCAACAATGGAAATATCAAAGCCGATAATGCTACTCAAGAAAGTAACAGAAGAACGTACAATATACCACTACAAACTAACTCAATACCTAAAATAGTATTTTTGCTATAACACAGCCTCTAAAAACTCCACTGGAAAATTCCATTTCACAGGTACCAGGTCTTGGACAAATGTAATGTAAGATAAAGTCATTACTTACTGGTTTAATGTCACATCTAAGATGAAAGATGATCCAAAAGCATCAACCTGGAAGCTGGCTCGAGCAATGTGGGTAGACTGCAATATGGAAAAGACTGAAATTATTATTTAGTCATGGCAAAACCTTTTTACTGGTTTGAGAATGCAGAAACAAAATATATACAATAAGTAAAAATATGTCATTAACCAAATGAAATGGAATTGAAACAGACAAAGCAGTCTATGCTAATGAATAAAAGATCAGTTTTCTGAATCTACAAGACTTATTCAAGAATTCCCAACAACAAAATCTGTGACTCAGAGCAACCCCCCATCTTAGCCCATCTACACCATAGGGAACAGCTCTTCAAACTCCCATCCTGGGCAAAACAGAGCAAATGGAACTGAGCCCTGCCCTGGCTCACATGTTCCTTACACTGACTCTGGACACAGAGCAGAGAGAACAGAGGCATTACTGGCTTGGTCAGACAATTGCACTCTCACATATCTCACCAACAGTGCCTGAAAGAAGCTGTTCATTCAGACAGCCTCTCATACAGTGAGGGGATAGCAAGGGACTCAAATATAATTAGCTGCATTTTCTGTAAAGCTCTGACTCACAACCCTCTAAAAGCTTCCCAAAACTCCAAACCCTTGAGCAGCTACTAAAATCAAAGAAAAATGAGTGGTGGAGAAACAGCTTGTTTGCTTGCGTCCTTTCTTTTCTTCCTTTCTTTACCATATTCTCCTTTAATTCAGTCCTATAGCAGGCGAACATGGGAACATTTCATGACTTCCAGATGCCAGAAACAGAGTTCTATTCTGGTAGTAGTGGAAGAAAATACTTAGCTCTCCAATGGAAATGCAACATTTGTTTCTAGACCTGAAAACTCTCAAGAAACAGAACAGCCACTTTATTTAACTAATTAAGAAAAGCTACTTGGAGACATTTTGGAACAGTATCAATTTTGTTCCTATTTTGTTTCCATTGAAATGTGCACACAAAGAATTGTGGCATGTAGACAGAGGACCTAAGAGGAAACGCTGAAGAACCACTTAAGACTCTAAACTACACTTCTCAAAATAAATATAATACAGGATAGTACAACTGTAACAAATGATTTATTGAAAACTCTGGGAAACACAGGACAGGATGGGATGATGTGAATCATCAAATTCACTCTTTCTAAAACTACTGGCAGGCTTTCAATAGGCATTAAATCCAGAAGAGGAGAGAATATCAACTTCCTTGTAAAGAGCAGCAGCAATGAAAAGGAAAGCTGAAGGAATGATGTTTTTGTTTAATACATCCTTTATTTGCCCTACAGCAAAATTTTCTTGTTATGTCTACATATATAAGCACAAGTATTAATAAATAGAAAAGACAACAACCATGAATACATATCCACAAACAGATGAATCCTTTTTAAAGAAGTTAGGACAGTTTCTCTTAGTAGAGGCTGAGGGCCCTCTATAGAAATACCTGGCTGTGTCACTACTGTGGAGATGCACACAAAATTGCATGACAAGAAACTACATATTTACATTACAATTCAGAGGGATGCAGTAAAACTGGCAAGCTCCTTAGAAGGCTCCTCAATAGACATAACTCAGTGTCAGATATCCTTTTGTCTAACCCCACTACATCTAACCTGCCTTGTAACACAGGCCACCAGGTCCTTGCTAAGTGGTTTTTGTAGTTCCTAAAAAAGATTTATCATCTTTTCTGAACAAATGTATAATTTTTGATGAAATTAATATTATATATATTACATATGTATTACATATAGTTTACCTGAGTAAATAATAGGTGGTTAATTACCATCAATATTAAAAGCCTACTTTCTATCAAAAAAAGCTTTAAAAAAATAAAAAGCAAATAAACAAACAACAAAAATACACATCTAGCTGGCATCTGTGATGACAGACACCCACAGAATGTACAGACACCCACAGCACATATGGTACCCACATGCAGGACCATCATTTAGCTGTTTCTGTCCTGCAGCAGCTATTGCAACCACAAATACAGCAAAAACAACCATTAACAAATCATCACATTACCATTGTTGCTTCTTTTCCACCTCTCAGGCAGCAGAGTCTGCACTGAATGATTTTAAAATTTCATCTTCTCTTGCTAGATGTGAATTTTCAGGCTGCTGGTCACAAACAGGATGCGACAGGCCGAGAATCAAGTAAGGTACAAGGGACCAATGGCAGTTCTGTCGTTCCTTGTTGCACTGCAGCCCATTTGCTAACCTTAGCTAACCTTCATTCAGCCACCTGCACTGCAACAACCACCTTCTGATCAAAGGAGTAATGACAGCCCAGATTTTTGATTCTCACCATTACATTATCAAATGCAAAGAACATTCTACAGCATTTTATTATTCCTGCTTGTTAACAACATAGCTACATATGCCATCATTTAGATCTCTAGACAGAGTATAACCAAGTCTTCTATATGACCATATGCTGGTACCAGAAGAGAATTAGTGAGTAAGAAAGAATATACAAAGCCTAATCTGGATTTCTAAATGCACATATATTAAATGTAACATTTACCATTAAAATATATCTACTTCATAGATCTTAAGAGCAAAATTGATTCTATTGTTTCAGTTTGGTTTGGCTTTTAACTGCTAGGTATATTGCACCATATCGATTTGGTCTGGGAGATTTCCTCTCTTGAACACATCTCCAAGATAAACAGCCACAAGCTAATGTATTTCTAAGGTGACCCTGGACCACAGTTATTCCCTGACAGAAACTGTTAATGTGGATTTAAGGGAGAAAATACATATGAATAAGTTAATAAGAAGAAAACCGAGGTAACCACTTCCCAAGATTCACGATGCAAACTCAGAAACTTAGCATTAAGGTTAAACTCAAGTGCAGTCAAGTGTATCTCAAGGGTTTTTCAAACCTACCAAGATACCAAGATGTTCTGGCGCCTGACAAACTCATCCCTTTCCAGAAATTGCATCCCTTCCTGATATCCGTGTGTAAAGCACCATCACACTTAACACTGTGGGCTGCTGCTGAAAATGAACAGTTCTGCCCCTTCCTGGCCATGTGTTCCCACCTACTCTCCCTTGTCAGCTCATGTGGCTGGCCAGAAAGCCAGATCAGCAGCAGAAAATTAATCACCACTTGGAGTGGGCCTGGTTTTTGTCAGACAAATAAACTGATCTAAATAAACCACAAGGTAGATACGACAGAAAGAAGTTGGAGGGGACACCCGAGAAAGAATGACGAGGAGGACAGATTCCCCCTTTCAGCTAAAAATGTCATCCACCATGACAAAAAAACTGCACAGTGAGAATTTCAGACAATGGATTTTTAGGGTAACAGTTCTTCTAAATATCTGGTTAAGAACCACAAAAAAAAGGAATGGATTTTAAAAGTCTTGGCTCTACATTATCATTAAGTACATCTACCTGCCCACTCAGTGAACAGGTAAAATGAGCAGCTGCAAAGGAGTCTATGTTCATAGATCTGTCAATAAAAGAACCCAAAGAGAGGAAATAAGTACTTTTCCATCTAGACCACCTCAGTCAAGCAGAAGTAACAAGAAAGACACCTGCAAAGGCTTCTCGAAACCACTGAAGCAAGACAATTAATTACATCATTCAGTTCTCAAACCCAAGAACCCTCTCAGAAAATGTGAGGCTTTTGCAACAAACATCAGCTTGGCACATCAGTGGTTGACAACTGAGTCATAAAAAGGGAGTTCCTGGAGACCAGAAGATGCACTCAATGCAGAACATGAACAAGAGCCAGGAAAGGAGAATCGAACAACTTAATGGAAGAGCGCAATGCAATGCCTCCAACACAATCAAAAAGTTCTGAAATTTTTATGTCATGCAACTGAAGAAGAAAAATACCAATAACAGCTCTGAAATTAGCTGCAGTACTTCAGGTGCAATTTCTAGTGTTGCATAAATTGCATTGAGCCGCAAGGCCCACTACAGAAACTACCAAGCATCCCATGCACCTAATGCAACTAGGCAGAGCTAACTTCTGTTAAAGATTGCAAAGTTTAAGCATCTCAGTGAATGTCTAAAAGGAATCAAGAGTAAATGGAGTGGAAAAGATTATTTCAAATCACTAAGCACTAAGATATTTTATCCAAAGCAAAGATCAAAAGCTTGAATTCTACAAAAACAAAAGTGGTGTGCAAACCTTCCTGCCAAACCAAGAGCAACATGATTCCAATTATTTTAAATCACCTGTTCCATGCCTCAGGCAGTAATAGAGGAGATGGACAATCACTACCAAATATGACTATTTATTACTACAAAGAAACACAGCAGAATAATGATGTCCCTTTGGCACTGCTGCTGGGGACCAGCTTTCTCCAGAAACTGGCCCCAAAGAATGAGAATCTGTGAAGGGATCAAACGCACATCACTGCTGATCAGCATCAGTGCACTGCTCCAGAGGTAACCTTAAATACATTTCAAAGACTTCCATTTCAAACAGGGCAAATATCTTAACCACCAGTGAAACATTTACAAGCTGTGCACTTTCTTGAATAATCAAACTAACAAGAATTTTAAATGGAAAAATTTAGACATTTTTCTCACACTGTATATAATTAGCTGAGTATTGAAAGCAGCACAATAACATGATGACTAATATTTTTCCTCAAAAAATAAGGAAAAATAATAAAAAACATGTTGTGATGCAATGTGCCATTCCTCATAAAATGTTCTTTTCCTTGAGAAGTATCCTTAATAAAGCACTTAGCTACTTTTTCATAAGTTTCACTGGAAGAGATTACAAAAAATTCTGTCAAAAAATAACAGCTTCATTGAGGAGAAAAAATTGAGGAGAAAAATCTTATTTATATGTTTGTCCTTTGATGTAAAAAAATTTCTGTTTACTTCTATATATAACATCGTAGTTTCTAATTAAAAGACTGATCAAATTTGTAGCCTTGAAAGAAAAGCATCAAGAGAATCAAGAGATAAAATAATGCAAGATGTTACAGGAAGAAAAAACTTTAAAAGTGTGCTTCAGAACTTGTAATAACAATGAGATTTTATAGCAGACTTTTGGTGAGTCAGTCACATTTACAAAATAATAGATTCCTTAGATATTAATTTAATTTCCCACACCCCCCTATTTCACAGAACAGAAACTTCAGCTTGTTGACAGTCCCTTAAGTGTGTAAGAAATAAGTTATCTTAAGTTCAGTAAGGACACAGATAAGCCAATGGGAAATCAAAATAAATATAGTCATGAAATTAAATGAAAAATAGACTAAAAATTTTATGTAGATTTACCTACATTTGCTGTTTTGAAAATATCATTACAAATAAATTTATGCTAGAGAATTATGGTGCCAATTAGCACTCTATAAAAAGACATAAAAAATGTACACACCCTAAAAGACAATTTTCAGCCTCAGTTTTGTTGTAATAAATCCTGAGTTATGCAGTATATTGTTGTTTTATGTAAAATAAGAAATCTATTCAAAAAATTATTTTTTCACATGTACTGTGAAGAAAAAAAAAGTAAAACTTTGCTAAAGACAAAATTCAGAAATAAGTCTAGGCCTAATATTGAAAATATGTATCCCAAGTGAAAGAATCATCTTTCAAAAACACACAATAAATATAACTGCAACATTATTTCCTCAGGCCTTCTCTATTGCCATTTGAAAATATCTAATTTTACTCTAAAGTTCAGGATCACTGAACAGGATCCACATATCATAGCATATTAAACTACTGCAAAATCTCTTTTTTTACTTTCCCTAGCATTCACATAATATTTATAGGCCCTCATTTACTGTACTAATCATAATTATTTGACATTCTTCATGCAAGCTCCCTCTTCTTATCCAATGCATAAACCTAAATATCTGTGGTGGGGCAGAGTTTATTTAATGAAAAAACTGCAGAATAGGATCATGGTCTGACAAAAATGCTTTTACAACTACCTCTTTGGGGCACATTTAGCAACTCAGTTATTTATTCTGAGAAGAAGCTAGAAATAAGAAAATATTTTAATAGATGCATGTTCATTTTTTAGTCCTGGATCACACATCTGTTCTCCATGCCAAGTGAGGGTGGAGCACAGGCAGAGCTAAAGACCATCAGCTGGAGTCTAGTGCCAAGGCCCAATTCCTTGTGGTCATAAACATGACCCAAAATAGCTTTTCTCCATATAAACACCATAGTACCAATGAACTAAAACTCAGAAGCAAAAACCACTTGTAGTCCCTAAATGCCTGTAATTAGTCTTCCCAGTAGGAGAAAAAAAAAAAAGAAGGGTGTGGGGGGGAATCACAACAACCCCCCTTATTTTGTTTATTTGTGTGTTTGAACACAGACGGTCTGAATTTAGTCAATATATATGGGGGAAGAGCACAAGGGGAAAAAGTCCCAAGCACAAACTGATGCAAGATGTTACACAGGTGTCACTGGGGCAGAGTCAGTGCCTGGGTAGCAGCATGGATCCTTCTGAGGACCCCTGAAAGCTTCTCCTGCTCTCCTTCCTCACCTCCACTTCGTCTTTCTCGAAAATTCACCCAAGGTTAACCGTTAAGTGGAACAATTAAGACAGGAAAACTATTAGGCTGTCACTGGTAGCAAATTTAGCAAGAGCTGCCATTTGATCTCACACATCTAATAGGACAAATTTGGGTAACTGAGTGAGCAAGATGCTGCTTCCCAAGAGGCAATCTCACACTTGTTTCCAGCACCAGTAAAGCCCCGTGGCACTACATCTCACACTCATTGTGCTTTTAAGTGTAGAGGATGATGTTAATTTGATTCTGAAATTTTGTTTATAAGTTTTGACTTCCTGTGAGACTAATTACTGCAAGTCTTCAAATCATTGTGAAAGGAAGAACTGCAAGAACTTTTGGGAAGTCATAGTTAATTTTTTTCCCTTTTTCTGAAAGGGAAGCAGCAAGGATTCATATATAAAAGGTTACATACAGCTATAGTACCAGAGGTCTTAAATATATCACTACTGGGGCAAACCCAGAAAACTGGTGACTGCTCAATCTCATGTTTTTAAAATGCACTCAAAAATGTTCTTCATCAAATACTAATGGCTAGGAAAATTATGATCAAATGGGTTGTTATAAGTGGGGTCAATCAGGTACAGGGTTATATACAGAAAACAAAGAAAAGTCATGAATTAAAATTTGAAAAGTTCAGAATCTTTTCCTGCCATAATTCATACAAAACTTTGACGACCATTGAAGATCACACTTCTAAAACTAAGACAGGGAGCAGAGAAAAAAAAAGACTCACCCCGTGACCCAGAAACACCAGTTTCCATTGCTCCCCACAGTGACTGTAGTTTTCAGAAAGCCAGATCTAGCAGGAAAAGCAATGTACTGGCATGTCTAGGAGTCAGAAAAAAAAATACTAGTGCAGCAGTAGTGCAATGTGTTCCATCTGTAAAACTCAGCAGCCAAGGACCTGGCTGCAATCAGAGGGAAGAACTACTTTATGAAGAAACATGAGATCAGAGGGAAAGGACTCCAACAAGGACAATCTATCCTCAGTAGAATGCCCCTCTCCCCAGCAGTTTCAAATGGGCAGAACCCCAACAAGATGCTACTCATGCACAGCTGCAGCGTGAGAGGCAAACAACCACCACCCATCTGCAGGGGGACAGAGCACAAAACAAGGGCAGCACCACAGGCACCGTGGGCAGCCCTGCAGCACCAACCCATCTGCATCTCTGTGTCATCTCTCTGGAGAAAGGACTATTGTCCAAGAACACCACTTAGGCAAGAAGGAAAACTCAATGGATCCAACAGTCGGGAGGAGTGACGGCATTTCCTTCGCTGGAGCAGATGGTGCCTTGAGGTCATTTTTAGCTACATGTTTTCCAAGCTCTGAAAGAAATCAATAACACTTAAAGCACCTCTTCTAGTCTCCAGAAATGAAGGAAATTAGTTCCACTATGAGAGAAATCTACAAAAGCCCTCCCTTAACATGCCTTTGCATTACAAATAAAGCATTCAAATGTCTTAAGAAGAGTCCATGCTGACTTTCCTCCTATACCAGTATCAATGAACAAACCTTTTTTCAGCAACACAGTGACATATTCCTGACATTTTCAATTCCTCTTATATTTAGTTTACAAACAAATGAAAACTTACTACTAAAAGATTAGCTCTGCCTACTGAAAGCAACAAGCACTCTTTGACACCTAAAGCCTACCAACATGGTTAACTTCTCCCAGGAATGGACCCTGGGCACCAACAGAAAGTTTACCAATATCCTGTTGGCATTAGAGGCTAACAAAAGCTTGACAAAACTTGCAGACTCTTAGACATGCCAATACACTGCTCAATAAATTCCACAGATAATGCTTTTTTTTTTAATATGACTCACCCTCCACATTCAAGTATCAAAGTCCTGCTTCAAGTTGAAAAGTGCAAGAAAAGCAAATTTCAAAACTCCTTTTCCCCTTGATACAGCCTAGAAGATCAAAATGAATCAACATTTTCACTTGTGTATGTTTTCTGAAACAACTGATGGATGGATTTTTTTCATTCTCACAGAATTTCAGGAGTTGAAATACTCCAAGGAGACATTTCTGGAACAGAGTGTATTCCTACATACTGCTATTCTTCTGGGCTATTTTTGAGCTGTATGTCAAGGCTCTAGCCTCCACATTCCTATACATCACACTTTCATTAGAAGGCATTTACCCACACAAATTTCTCTAAACTTTGTATTAATACCACATTCTGGAGTACACTTTTTCTAAAGCACGTCCCTTGCTACAGTTTTCTCGTCTGGTAAGACACATTTCACTTAAAAACAAGAAACAAAGAGAGACTTAAGAGTGAATTTAGCATAGGTAAACAAACTTGAGCTTGTCAAATTACCAGATGAATCACCAAATTTCATTGTCTGAGGGCAAATGCACAGCAACAATATTAAGTTAACTTACTTTAACTGAATCCAACTTTCAAGCTGGACTCCTAGTGACTCAACAGTTAAAACAGCTCTATGTCATTAGCCACTTTCTTCATAATTCTTTAATTTCAGGTGACAATGACTTTCCACTTGGCCTTACCCAACCAGCCAAGCCCCATCATGGCAGTGCACGGTACAGCCTGGCAGAACACATCCTGACCATGTGTATGCGCACTTCAGCCACCTTTGCTGTTCCAGTGTTTAATAATAAAGTTTCTGGGAAAAAACATAACTCTTCCCTGACACACTCTTCCCACTAAAGCATTAAAAGCTTGCATATATGTAATCTTCAGTGTCCAAAGCTCTCATCTGCACTGAACATGCTTCCATGTGAGGAGAGTGATGTTGTTCTACATCCACTCTTGGCTGTGGATCAGCACAGCTGCCACTGCACAGTTCACCCCTGCAGCAATGATTTCTCCTCTGCAGATTAATGCAACTATTGCAGTGGCTTCAGCAGAGCACTATCAGGGAGCATCTGCAGCTACCAAGAGCTAAATTTCGTGTGACAGATCTCTGCGATCCTGAATGCGCTCCAAAAGACATCCCTGCAGAACAGCGTATCCATACACTGCCTAGGAGACCACAGGCAAGCCAAAGGAAAGAAGGTAACTAGAGGGGCATTGAAGGCTTTCTTGTCTGAAAGTTTTCCACAGACAATCATAGCAAATTTGGCATTGTTTAAAATAAATTACATAATTCAAAACTAGAGAAAAGGGAGACAGGACGGGAGTCACAGTAAGTTTTGGGGACGCTGAATATAGTGCTTTTGGTTAACATGCAAGAAACAATTACACTATTTCTAGAAAAAACAATATGAAAAAAATATTATCTAGTGATGAAAACACTGAACCATATCGGTAGATGAAGAGAAAGATAGATTGCACAGGAAGACACCAAAATCCTGTGTCCAGACTTCATCCTCTGACAGTATTGGAGTTCACCCTCTACATCCATAGTTATCCATACTGAGAGAATACACATGGGCCTGGGCTGGCAACTAAATCATCTGACACGTGAGCTACTTCCCATGAAGCAGAGGAGCACTCTGCTTGGGAGGAAATGCAGCCTTGGCTCAAACCCATGGGAGTGCAAGACAAGGATCTTCATCTTCCATCCTCTCCAGGGGAAAAATCCAGCAGGAGGCAGCAACAAGTGGAAGGACCACAAACCTCAGCAGAGCTAATTGGAGAGGGAAAAGCACTGAGCCAGTGCTAGCTAGAAGAACCCACAATTTACAGACCTGAACATTATAAGGCCTTTGAAGGTTTTATACAGTTTGATTGACCTTTAAACAGTGTTTGACAGGATAACTGTGATAATGTTTTCACAAGCAGAGCCCTAAAGAAGTTGTTCGTTTTGAGTCACTTAAAGACTGTGATGATTATTGGGAAAACTACAAAAGGGACCTGGGCTATCAGAAGGATAATATATCTACCATGACCTTTTAACACATATGTCCATAATGATCTTGTGGCAAACATTTCAGAATGAATCTTAACTTCATATTCCTCCAGAATACGGCTAAATCTCACCAAAGTTGATCATGACACTGCTCAGGATGCAACACACTTCTACACCATGCATGTGTTATAGCTGATATAGCTGACTAGGCACTGTAGGAGTCCCAAAACAGGTGCACAGTGAAACTGTAGCAGAAAGAATACTCGGTGTGATCTTGCACTCAGGGGCACCAACACAGACCAGGAGTGAATACAGATACATTCATCAGCAGAGCTGGAAAGTCTGTCACTCCTCTGTCAGACTCTGCAGTTACTACACTAATCATGGCAATGAGCAAATGCTGGGAAAATACTTTCTATACAAATTGTTACATCTGAGCCTTTAAGATTCTTTTTGGCTGTATATAAGCCTGTTTTATGAGGCTAAGCTCTAGTTTTAGGAATATCTCTCTTTTCCAGTCTGTTATGGCACAAGAATGAGAGGATGACACAAAACAACATGAACTCTGAAAGCAGCAGCTACCAGAGATTTTTTTGCTGGATGATTTTTTGGACTTACACATTTACTGTCATAACAAATCTCATTATCAAGACGGGAAAGGCTCTTCCTGATATGAGCTTGCAAAGAAGGATAAATCAGGACTTTGAAATATTCTTTGCCTATAAAGTACCAAAACACACTTTGAGTACTTTATAAAAAGGTGTTCCTGAAAGCGCCTCCTACATCAGAAATCAAAGGACACTTTCAATGCCCTTACATCATTCAACAAACAATCTATAACAAAGTTTAGCTTTTGGCAGCTTTTTCCTCTTCAGGAAGGCAAGACCTGCATCAAGAGTATGAATATTTTAACCATCATTCACATATTCATAAAATATTGGTGAAGTATCGTATTGCAGAACTGCATACACTGAACACACAGTAAAGTATCACACACATTTTGCCTAATGCCTTACAAATGTTAAGAGGCAACAAGGCAGGGAGAAAACCAAATTCAGCAATAAACCAAATGCATGTTATTGCTCACTGTAGCCCCTTTCCCAGTTCAGACTCCTTCCCCTTGGTTTTGTGTTAGGATGATCAAAAAATTGTGCCTAAGTTTCTTCAAGAGACAGAAGTCATTTGATTAGGTGGGCAGAAAAGATTTTTTTAAATCAGTTTCTCATGATCTTCTCTTTCCAACAGTCACCATCCATCAGTCCCAAACTCTAAAGATATTTTATAAGCCACTCAACTGTCAGAGCTCTTTTTTTTAAAGAAAAAAAAAAATACTATTTCTTGGAGCTACCCAACACAGTAATTTACAATACCAGCAGAAATTGACAGCCTCAGAACAGAAAGCAAGAGTCAGCGATTCCAGAAGCACCTGCAAAGAACAGGGATATCCTGTTTGAAGACTAGAATGAGACAAGAAACCAGAGAATCCAATAGCAAAGACTAGGCAGCACTTGAATAACTAATGAAGATTTCAAATCCAAGAGCAAGGAGAGCTATGCAAACTCAGCATGACAGAGCAAAGCTTCTGTGAAACTGATTATTAGCAATAAGAAATCGTTTAAGAATTCTGCAAGCCATGATTCCAAATAGGTGTGTGTAATTGTATAGTTTGGTCACAAACAATGCAGGCTCTAGAAGACAAATAAATTCTTTACTGAAAACTACTGACTCACTCACTCTGGACTACAAACATGCACTTCTGTCCCCAGATGCAGCTTAGTCTTGGAGCCCCTTCTGGCCAGGCTCCCTACAACCAGGTCATCCCTTTTACTCTCTTGGGAGGAATCCAGTGTACCTTCATGACAACAGGCAATGAGCAAGTGAAAAACAGCTTGAGAAACAGAAAATGCTATAACATGAATGTCCTGTACAACCAGCAGAGATGAGTGAATCTCAGTCAGAACCTGTTTCCCACTGAAAATCATAGCAAATCTCACAAATTTCTGTGTAACACTTAGATGTATCAAAAATGGATAATGATAATACAGGCAGTGGGAAGGGATACTTACATGTTCCCACATTTTAATGAAGAGCACACCTGCACTGTATTGACTAAGGGAAAATATTACAAAACTTGTGGTTTCCCATGATCTTCTTACAATACCAAGATATGGCTTAAGGCACAGACTTAAAAGGTTCCTTAAAAATGTCAAAGGTGAGAACTTTCCTTCTTTTAAATACTAAAATATTAGATTAGCCTTCACTGAATGTCCCTGACATAGAGGTCTCTCATTGTCTAATACACTTATTTATGTAACAGTAAACTGTCCATTGCTAAGATGCTGAATTACACTAATGACAATATAATATTAGGGTATTTTCAGCTCTATCTTACCTTGATTATTCTATACACTAAGTGCTGTGCAGCTGCTAACAGGCACCCTTTGAGGAACAGATAAATTGAAATACAGGTTACTAGCAATGACTCTATTCTGCAATGGAAATAAAAGCAGAAACTCAAAGTCATGTGAATTCCACAGTGTCCACTATATATTGTACATTAAAACATTAATGACATGAACACGTAATAGCCTACAACATTTGCCTTGTGCTGTGTTCTGAGGTTCAGCAATCTTGGACAAATATTGCTCACAATTGTGAGCACAATAATTATGTTTTTTAAGCACTTACATTCTGAGTTTCTAAGATGAATATATAGATATTTCCTTTACTATTTAATAGTAAAGCATGCATGTAGAGAAGTCACTCAGTTCTGATGGCAATGACCCAAAAACCCCAAAACAAACAAAATAAAGGAAGTTGTTAGAGAAAAACCTCAACAAATGCTGAAAACAAACCATTATTTTTTAGAAATCTGACATCCAGTCACTTCTGCCTGCAATTATCTCCTTTCACCCCATTTTCTCATATTACACTCCTCTGGCTCAACTCCATCATAAGCCTGTTCTAAAACTCCTGATCTGCAAAGGTCATGCTTCTCTTCTGCATTCCTCTGCATGATCATCTTCATTTCCCTTTGTGCAGCTCTGAACTCGGGCTTGGATCCTTCTTGTTCAACTTCTGCCCTTTCTGCAGCTAAAGCTTTCATCCAGGAATTAAAGGAATCCAATCCGATTTAATACGATTTTCCTCTCTCCAGCTTCTCTCTCTCCCCCCACCCCCCCTTCCTTTTATCTTTATCCAATTCAAAACACAACTACATTGTTTTACATTAATTCAACAACAGCCTTTTTGGCTAGTCCCTTGACTGCACCTTCCCACTCAGGTATCTTTGTTTTTCTAGACATGGTTGCTAGTCCTTCACTCACCAGGGATTCTTCTCTTACCTCCTCAAAGAAGCATGCTCCCTTAAGTAACCCAGAAACCCATTAGCTTTGGTTTGAAATCTCTATTCAAGACCAGCTTTTTTAATTCTCAAATACAACTATGCAGAAACTGTTTGCAATGGACAGAACATCGAGACAGTCAGAGTATATTTAATCATAAAACAAACAAATATGTATGGAAATGTTATTGATGCAGAGGACAGCTCCGTTCCCCTACTCTTTTTATGCCACTGACTGTTAACTTCTCAGGCAGGCATGGGTGTCTCTTCATGTACAAGCAGAATTCAGTATCTTTATACTTCATGTGACATTCATTGGACACCCAACAGCACCATGGAAGTTAACTCTGTGAAGTTAGTCCATAACTTTGACAATTGCCTTCCTAAATGCAGCTCCTGCACAACTTCAGTTAAGCAAAGTCAGCCGCACTGCTGGTCCATTACAGCCGAGCTGACTCAGGTCTCTGGGCAAGGGATGCCATATCCTGCAATTAGGATGCAGCCTGCTCTGTGCCAGAATCACAGAAAGTCTCTACTGCTTCACTCGCTTCGGCCTTCTTGGCAATTTTTTTTTGGCCAAAGCACTGTCAGATACTGTATCCTTCGGTGAGTAACAACCATCAGATGCCCTGGAAGAGGCTGGGAATATTTTAAGCAGCAGCAGGGAAACTTCTTGCTCAGGAAGAAAAGTTGTACTAGCTTTCACATTTACATCAGAGCTTTTACATATTAACATTGGTTTACTGTGGAGGCTGTTGTGAATAAATGTATTTAACCCTTTTCAAACCACCTATGTTATTTTTTTCTGCTTAGACTAGTATTCATACTAACAACTAAACTAGATGAGTATGACTTAAGATTCTTAAGACTTATGACTTGAGATTTGGTGAATAAAAGCTGAGACATTCAGAAAAACAAAACTCATTAATTAGCAGTTTGTTCTGTAAGACCAGTATTTTAACCCTAATACTAAAGCCAAATGAAACCATTACTAAGTTTAAAACAGACATGTCACAAAGTGTTTGAACTTGTGACTTTTTGGGGGTCTTCAAATAATTCTGAAAGGCCTAGAGATTTTTTTTCCTTCTTTAAGCAAAGCATTGTGAACTTTGAAACTATTGCACTATAAATATGGGGTCCATATCTGAAAAATCTTTACATAAAGTAAGTTACATTCAGAGGAAAATACATATGATATGAGGAGCTTGTTTATCATTTAAATACACAAAGAGAATGCAAGTTGTCAATTCTTATACTTCATGGATTATAAAAAAATAAACATGAGACAATTTTTTCACCTATTTTGTTTCTTAAACACACAGTAGACAACTAGAAAAGGAGGAAACAGAGGCCTGCAACTCATCATGCATGTCAGCAGTTACGTCAAATGCTCAGATTTTATGTTTTTCATCTACAACAACATGGACTCAATGTTTTGGGGGTTTTTTGGGTTTTTTTTTGGTTTTTTTTTTTTTTTTTTTTTTTTTTTTTTTTTTTTTTTTTTTTTTTTTTTTCTTTAGATGTAACAGCCATGAACCACCTCAAACACAGGAGTCAAGAAGAAAATCAGGGATTGGTCCTCATATAACAGAAATGTTTTTTAACACAAATACTGCCACGTTAATGACTGCACTCGATGATCTTAGAGGTCTTCCCAACCTTAATGATTCTATGATTCTGTGGAATTTGAAAATATACCCCGGGTTGGGTAGCAGGCCATATGTACGTTAAATCCTTTCTTTAATTCACATGTTATGTTTCAAGCAAATCCCTTCCGATATACAATTTCCATTTTTAAAATAACATCCGAGTCCACAGAACACAAACCCACCCTGCCCACGCTTCAGCCAGAAGCCGAAATCCAGCCGCAGCGTTCCAAGCCCCGCTGTCGCAAAGGCACCGCAACTTTCATTTTGGGTGCCCCGGGCGCCGCGGGCAGCGGGCTGTGCCCGCCCGGGCCCCGCTGCCGGCCGGGGGAGGGCACTGACAGGCACGGGGACCATCTTAACTAAATCGGGCGCCCTTGCACAGGACTGGCGTTCCCCGCGCTCCTGCGGGAAACCGAGCCGCGCGTCCGGCCGAGCATCTCTTGGCCCCGGGCATCCTCGCCCGGCGGTGCGAACACCCTTGGCGGAGGGTGCGGCGAGGCTCCGCACCGCCGGCCCCGCTGAAGGAAGGGCCGCTCTCCCCGCTCTCTCCCGCTTACCTGTGCCCGCGCCGCCTCGCTCCGCACCCGCGTGCTCAGCGCCGGCCACCGCGCCCCGCCGCCGCCCTCGCCGGAGACCAGCCGCAGGGGCCTGATGCTCTCCCNCCGCCGCGCCGAGCCCCCTGCCAGCGAAGGAGATGGCGAGGGCCGGCGAGGCTCCCCGCAGAGCCCGCTTGGGAGAGGGAAGTGCTGGGAAATGTAGTCGTTCGCCAGGGCGTGAGGGAGCGGGGCGAGACCGCAGGGGAAGCCCCGGAGCCCGGGCAGCGCCGCAGGGATTCCGCAGTGGCTCCCGCCCCGTGGGGCCGCCCCGGTACCGCACGGCTCCGGGGCTGAGGGAACCCCCGCCGCAAAACTTGCCTTCGCTGGCAGCTGCGGGTGAGGGCGGCGGCTCTCTGGGGAGGCAGCCGGGCGGTTTCCCTCCCTCCCTGCCCCTAACACCGTCAGCCCCTCTTTTCTCCTTTACGTGTTCTTTATCTGAGCAAACCTTCATTTCCTTCTCTGTGACATTTTTTCTTCCTTTCCTAAATTACTACCCCCTCACCGCTTTTTTTAACAAAGAGATTAGGAACGGGTTACAACGCAGAATCATTCCTTTCACGTTACAACATGCCCTCCTGGACCAAGCAGGAGGCAGAGGTGTCAAGGAGTCCCCACGATCTCCGTTCCCTGAAACGCGAGGATAATTCTCCCTCAGCGGAGGGATGGCTGCATCTGCAACCCAATTCTACACTCCCACCTACCGGGAAGCCGAGAGCAGCAGCGCTGCCTCTCAGCACGGCGTATCTCACCTTCCTTAACTACATTTCTTTATGAAAATGGGACAGGAGTGGCGGTGGCCTGGGGCACCTCCTTCCCCGCCGTTTTCGGAAGGGGCGATAGCAAGCAGGGCCAGGGCACGCAGGTGAGGTGAGCGGAGAGAGGAGGAGGGATGCCAGGGCAGCGGCAGATGCAGCTCGCTACCTATTCAGGCAAGAGATTACGAGGTCTAACTACCCACTGCAAGGCTTGTACCAGTTGTAAAGACATAATAAAGGAGGAGGTGGCATCACAGATAATGCCACTGAAAGCTGCTGTTCGTCGTAGTCTCAAAGATTAAAAGAACAAACAAACAAAATACCTTAAAACCATTATGCAGATCAATTTTAATTGCACCGCTTGCACCGACAACAGCCAGGACACCAGCACCTCCGTTTCTGCTCTCAGCAGAAGAGGTTTCCACCCTCCGGACTGCCTCCCACGGCTCCCCACGGGCAGGAGCGTGCTCCGGGCACAGCGGCTCGGCAGCGGCTCCCCGGGGCCACCCGCCAGGGAACGCCGGAGCTCCTGGCCCTATTTCTCCGAAGGGCTTAGCTTACTTACACATATCATCTTATTAAAGGAACCAACTAGAGGATAGATGAAAGGAATTCAGCTTCTCAGAGTTTGTTTCTGTGATATGAAAACAGACAAAATGAAGATAACTGCAGAGTATTTGGAAATACATAGTAACTTTGAGGAGAAAGTGGCTAGTAAGTTTTATGCTGTCCTGCTTACACTGCTGTCAGATACTACAGGCAAGATGTAATATTACCTCAAAGTAATCATTAAATCCTGAAGCAGCTGCTGAAACAGTGCAAAATTAGCTTATAAAACTCTGGTGTAGGGTGTCAAAAAAGCCATGGGTGGGTTGGGTAAAGAAAATGAGCAAGTGCTATTTATAGCAGAGAAAAAAAATCAGTATTATAATGTGATGCTTCAATCTTCTTACAAAAGTAATAAATCCTTACATTTCAGGCTGCAGCCAACCCCTACAGCAATTTGAGTTAGACCAAACTTTCCCCACTGGCACACTATTTCACAGCTGCTTCTGTCAGTATTTCTGTGAGAATTCGTGACATTGGGTATATATTACACCATTGGGCAGCAGATACACAGTACAGTTATACACTCATTTCCTGGATCAGTACATCATAGATTTTTTTTTCCTCTTGCTCAGCAGTGTTCAGAGTTAGTGTAGGTGTTATACATGGAAGGTTCACCAACCCAGCGCCAGCCAAACCTTGGCTGATTTAAGCTAACAACAATGAAAACAGAGTTCTATCCAGTCTGTGTGCTCAGTGGATATGGTGATGCATGATACATATGCTTCATATATGCAGTCCTTTTTTTAGGATGCTAACTCTATATTGGTTAAACCCTTCACTAATTTTAAGAATAATATTTATAACCTTTTTTTTTTAAGTAAATCCTGATCTGTATGTCTGAAGTCCCTTCTTATTGTACACATTGATTAGAAATGGATGATTTGACAGGCTTAATCCTTCAGAGAAATATTTAAATTTTTTTGATGGCAATTTCATATTCCTTCAGGAAACCAAGCAGAATATAGAGAGTCACCTCCTAGTTTTACTTTCCTGGGAGTTCCTCAGCATTGCTGAGGACTGTGGCAGACTATCCACCTCTCAGGAATGAGCTCTTTCATATCAGGAGACAGATTTTTTCTTCTTCTAGCAGCTCACAGAATATCTCACGTTCAAAGAGATCTATAAAAATCATAAAGTCCAACTTCCTTCTCTTCGTGGAAGTACCTAAAATTACACCATAGAATGGTGTTATTCAATTCTTTAACTCTTGAATTGGGGACTGCTGCCCTGAGGAGTTCATTATGGTGACTGACCAATCTGTCAGTGCAGAACCTTGTCCTGATGTCCAATCTGAACATTACCAGCTGCAGCTTCCTCCCATTTCCTTGTGTCCTGTCTCTAGTCCCTACAGAGAGGAAACCAGCACCTCCCCTCCACTGCCTGCAGTACTGGAGGCCATAGAGAAAGTCTGGGGTTTGTGGCCAGCAATCCACACACTCAACAAATATTCAAAAATATTCAACACTCAGTCTTGAAGTGAGATCTCCACTCAACTCAACAACAACAACAACAACAACAAAAAAAAATCCCCAAAACCAAAACAAAAATACCCACCAAACAGAAAAAAATAAAACAATCACAACCACAAAAAAAAACCCCCAAAACCAAAAAAACCCACAAAAACAAAAACAAAACAAAAAAACCCCACCCAAAGACAAACCCCAAACAAAAAAAAATATTATAGACAGACACTTGAATCTACAACTTCTTTATCCCAAATTCCCAAATGAAATTGGGCTACACCCAAACACCTGCTTTCCATCCCAAATCTTTTTATAGTGTTAGATCTGGGGTATTCAGCTTTAGATAGCTGCACTATCTAAAGCAAAGAACCAAAAAGCAACATTTGCAGAATTCATGGTAAAAATCCCCAAATCATTCATCTCATATCACCTTCAGTAGGCTGATTAATGGACTTTACTCAGATTTATTTTCACCTGCTACAGATTACCAGTGAGAATCTGTATGACTATGGTATTACCAACAGTATTAACTTTTTTTGCTATGAAGTGCAAGCATAAATAAACTCCTTATGGGGTCCAGAGGACTAGTTATGCTAAGAAATAAATTTTGGTATTCATTTTCTGGTCCACCTACATATATTCTGTAAGTCAGTAAATTGTACAATTGCTCTGGATCAATTTGTTGCTAAAATTTCCCCTCATTTGTCTTCAAGAGCGGTGATTAGATACATATAGAGGTTACAGCTAAATCTGGGTGGCAGTAAGCACTTGAGAGAAAATAGCTTCTTTTCCAGAAGAATATTTACATGAGATGAAACATAATGGAAAAAATGAGAGGCATAAAGGAAAGTCCACTTCCTGCTGTGATGCAAGTAACAGCCAAACTAGTCACCTAAGAAGGATATGAATGCTTGATCACATTTAATTGTAGTTTTTACACTTCACTATTTCGGGAATTTCCCATAATTCTTTACACAATCTAATTGTATGTCTTAAAATTCTCAGATTCTGAGCATCTACAGAATGAAACTAGGGCAAGGAAGTGCTTTCCACCTTCGAGTACTCAATGCAAGACCAACGTAGACTGTGATTTGATGCCTCTGTGGTATCAGCTGTCTTCATGATCAAAAAGCCTAGCATGATGAGCCTTTATCAGCCCCTGGTGTGTATCAGCCAATGGCCCAGAGGCCACATGGACTGATGTGAGGGGGCTGAGGGCTCCAGCTAGCTCTCACCCTGGCCTTGCTAGTCAGGAGGGGCCATTCCCAGACTGCAGCAGCCCCAGGAATGGGAGAGAGTAGAGCTGCTCTCAGCTCTCCAGGTCCTGGATATCCTTGGCCATCTAGGTCTCAAAGCAAGGGTTTGAGAAGGCTCCCTCAAACTGGTGTTTATTCTTCCAGAGAGTACAGGAGAGAGAGGGTGGGGTCTTGCGTGCTTAACATTTAAACCAGGGGGCAGAGGGGTGGGGCTGGTAGGTGACTGGCCCCAGGTTAACACAGGCCAGGGTCAGGAAAGGGGGACAAAAGGTCAGGGGAGGGGAAGATCTGGGCAAACCAGACACTGGGCACTGGGAGGGGAGTAACAGGAGAAAACCATAACTTATAAAAAAATCACCACCACAATGGACCACATAGTTCACTTCAGCTGGAAAACAAGATTCTCCAGCTAGAAAACGTGGAGAGATTCACATTTTTGTCCCGTGTCCACATGCCCCACTGTAATTACACCACTTAGAGCAGCTACCATTTTTTCAATATTCCTTCACTCAGAGGCTGCCACAAGAGCTTCACAGACACCATCACCAGCCACATTAGTTGAGTGTATCAGAGCTGAACCTCTTCAGATGTGGGATGAAGGTGCACACACCCTAACAGGTACACCTAAGGAGCCAAAAACCTCATGATGTAACTGGCTTCCTGCAACACTAACAGGAAAGCCAGCGCTACAGTCACCTCTTGCTTTGTGTCAAGTGTTCTGCAGCTGGGCACTGGGCAAGAGCTGCCCACAGAGATGCTGCTGCAGAGCACAGGCCTCACCTGAGCACAAGAATCTCAGAAGCTACTGCAGAACTTCCTTATGTGTGAGTGGTGTTGGCATTGCTAATCCCCACAGGAGTGTCTGTATGTACACCCCCATGCACACCATATGGAGTGGGAACTGTTTCCTCTCAGCCACACGACAACTTACCTGAACAGACAAAACATTTCTGCTCCTCAAAGTCACAGAAAGCAAGCCAATTCAAAAATGAAACACATTACAGAATGAATAGTTTGGAAGAGACCTTCAAGATCATCAAGTCCAACCCATGCCTTAACACCTCAACTAAACCATGGCACCAAGTGCAACATCCAGTCTCTTTTTAAACACATCCAGCGATGGTGACTCCACCACCTCCCTGGCCAGACAATTCCAGAACTTTATTGCTCCTTCTGTGAAAAACTTTTTCTTAATACACAACCTGTATTTCCCTTGGCACAGCCTAAGACCGTGTCCTCTTGTTCTGTCAGCTGCTGCCTGGAGAAAGAGACCAACCCCACCTGACTGCAGCCACCTCTCAGGGAGTTGTAGAGAGGGAGAAGATCACCTCTGAGTCTCTTTTTGTCCAGGCTGAACACCCCCAGCTCAGTCATTCTTCACAGGGCTTGTGCTCCAAGATCCTCACCAGCCTCATTGCCTCCTCTGGATGCACTCAAGTGTCTCAATGTCCTTCCTAAACTGAGGGGCCAGAGCTGGACACAGCACTCAATGTCCTTCCTAAACTGAGGGGCCAGAGCTGAACACAGCACTTGAGGTGTGGCCTCACCAGTGCTGAGTAAGGGGTACGAATTACCTCCCTGTTCCTGCTGGCCAAACTATTTCCGATCCAGGCCAGGATTATAAGAAATCCTTATGAAGAAAAGAGTTCAAACTGTAATTGATATAGCTAATTATCACAAATACATACAGATAAATAAAGGTTTGCCATTAGAAGTGCAGTTTCAGTGACCACAGAGGTAATTTTTGTCTGAACGGTTAGACATTTCTCACAATCACTGCCACATTTTGGAAATACTCAATTCTCTTTTCTATAAGGAAATCAGAGATACATGTTCTAGTAACTACCCTTCCATACATATTTTTTCAAATTGTAACAAATATATTCAAACTTTTGTAAAAACCGTGGTTTGTTTTTTTTTTTTAACAAGCTTAAAAGATAACAAATACATTAAAATAATTAAATATGCTAACTAAATCCATTTTGGAAATAGTTAATAGGCTTATGTGGCTTGTGATACCAACTGAACATACAACAAAGGGGACTCTTAACACACATAAGAGTGACCAGAAACAAAATCTGCATCATGACTAGAACTGCTTTCTGCAACCAGTAGCAGTGACTCTCCTATCTTGTCCTGGATTACAATGAATAGTCATTATATTTTAATGAAAAACCTCGGATTTCTTTTCTCCTTCTAGATTCTAAAGCCAGATTCCAATGTGTTCAAAATTTCTCTTCGCAGTGCCTGTTGAGCTAACATGTCCTAGGACTGCATTTAATCACATGCAAAACATACACACTCTTTACCTGATGAGTAGATTTACTCACAGTGACTTCCTCTACCGTTCACCCTGAACGCTGCAGCAGTCCTTGTGTGTACTAACAGCCATGCACACACATCCCAGGTGGAGGCCACCAGGGCAGCTCAGGAGTGTGTGCCCCAGGGATGGAAGCAGGGAGGCAGAAGCAAGAGATAGGGGAAGATTGTTGCAACGCTTTAGGGGGAAATGCACATTTTTACTTAATTTTATTTTTAAGACCGAACCAAAAGCTTGGAAAAACCCACCCCCAGAGAAACTCCAACCAAAAAAAATAAACCAAAAAACCCCAAAAATCTCCAACCAAAAAAATTATCTCAGTAGAAGAAAAATAGTCAAAACAGTTGTTCTTAAAATATATTGAACTCACTGAACCAGACAGCAATCATTAAAGTATATTTCAAAATGAAGAAGAAAGTAATTGCTTCAATCTTCTACTTTTAAATCCCAGTCCTAGACTACTATATACTAGTAATTTACAGGCAAAAAATAAATACAGGTATACACATTCAAGATCAACTCCTCTTTAAAATGTTAATTTTTCTCATTTCTGTAATGGCTTTCTATATTTTCTGGATGTGAATCCAGATCAGAATTAAGTATAAATCAAGTCAGAAGTGACCAGTACGATGGAGAAGCCAGAAGCAGTCCTCACCAGTGTACATGCAGTTACATTAACAGAAGAATAAGGTATGTCACCTTTAAAGGTCCCTAAGCAGCTACTTTCAGCATTAAGCTTCCAATTCATACCCTCTGTAAAGGAAAGTAATTTTATATCATTTTCCTCCCCCATTCCTGCTCTCCAAGTAGTTTTACCTACCCCTGAAAGAAAATAATCTATAAAGGACAGACCATAGCCTGCAACATTAAAGCACTTTAACCATAAGAGCACTAAATTTGAGAATACTAAAATGGCCAAGAGATGAAAATGCTAACAAGTAATTTATGCAAAAATTAATGAAAGTAATTTCTGTAGCTGAGATTTCTTATATGACATTAAGGCACTCTACATTTATTAATAATTCTTTGCTTGTAATTTCATACCCGTGCCCTCTCATGATTTACAGATACAGAAATTCTGAAAGAAATCAGCTCTGGTAAAGATACACATTATAAAAAAAGAAGTCTTCCCAACTCTCATTTGTGTCTTTCACTCAGCTTCTGAGTAAAGCCAATCAGACAGATTGGCTACTCTGAAAAGAAAAATCAAACATATGACTCAAGTCGATCAGAAACCTACCTGTCCTGTTAATTTCTTGTTTGTTTGTTTTCCTTTAGGGAAATACATACATCTAACTTCTTTCTTATTAGCTGGAATACACAATAGAGCTAGTTTTAATTTAATAATAATACATCAGAATAGTTAAAGAATGCAATACATCTTTGTTACTGTGTTCTCTATGCAAGCAGAAGAAACAGAAAAGGAAAGCAACCAAATGCCTGCAAAACATCAGGAATCCATGAGTAATGGACTACCTCATTTACAGTGGAATATCCAGTTATTTTTAATGTGGTTACTTGGAATGTATCATAGTCAATGATTTTAGAAAATTACTCTATCTAAATGCAGTTGCATCATGTTTTGCCTAGCAATTAATTTAATCCAAATGTGGGGTCAGAGCCTTTTACCAGACACAATAAAGCAGTGCATCTAAAAAAACCTTAAAACACATGACCAAAGCCAAACTTTGTTTTATTTTTCGTATTTCATATACAGAAGCTTTTGCATTAAAAAACTTGAAAACCAAATAATCTGTACATATAATACAGCAAATTAAGTCTTCATGAATAGAATCTTAAATTTTCAAGTCAATTAAAAAATCATTACATTAAATAAACCAGTATTAAAATCCAAAAAATGGGGATGAGGATGAAGAGGAAAATAATGACCACATAACATTTGCATTCTGCTCTTCGCAGGTATCATTTATGCTCAATGAACTTTTGCTCTCCACGTAACTCGAAAAACCTCCAAATTCTGAGTTTCTTTCACTTGTCTGAAATAACTCCAATAGGGTCTGCAGTGGTGAGCTACAAGTGCTTCTCTTCTCTTCAGGAACAGAGAGTCTATCTGAATTCGTTTCACATAACTCCATATTCAGTTTCTGGGTTTCTTTTTTATTCCTTCTCAAATTAAGCTTCACTTTTCTGTGCAGTTTTCCAGACGGTGAACTGTGGGCAGTGCTGGCAGCTGATGCATTAAGTTCTTTGTTCACAGCAGTATTCGATACCTCAGCCTCCAGAACGACATTGTGCTGCATTTGTTGATGATTATCACATAAATCGTGATGTTTCTTGACAAATGTAGGATTGGCATCTGTTTTTTTCAAACACTTTGCTGGTAGAACTACTGAATTATTTAATTTTCGTTTTTGTTGCAATAAGTTTTTGTCTTTTTCACTAAAATCTGTAACTTGGGTATGAGAATATAAAGTATCCATTCCTTCCTGAAAACACTGTACATTCTTTTTACTTACATCTGGTTCAAGTATTTCCTTGCTGGATGGCTCAGAAGCTCGAGACAAGTTCTCTGTGTACACTTTGTCAGCTTTCTGAAGGGGTGGTTGTATGGAATTTGATGATACAACAGTCTCTCTTAACTTCACAGCACAGGAGCAGTCAGTCTTAATATTTTCATTATTAACTCTGGACTTACTTTTTAGTTCTGCAGGTTGTGATGGGTGACAACAAAGAACTGAACAGACAGGTGCAGAAACACGGGTAGGTTTTGGTACAGAATTTGGTTGTACTTCTGCAGGCTGGCGATCCAGTCTGAGTGCCTGCATTGCAGTATCCTTCCAGGAGTAAGTTTTCAAAGAAATGCGTTGCTTTTTCAGTCGCTCTTTCAGCTCATCTGGTCTGGTTATCTTTCCAATAATAGGAGAAAAATATCCTGTGCTACATTTTGTCCTACAATGAAATTGTTTAAAAATATTAACAAACATAAAACACCCCGTGCAACGTAACTCCATATGCAACTGATCCTAGAAAAGCAACTGTACTGGCAAAGGAGCTTTTGTTTTTACTCCTCAAGGAAAGATATATTTAGGGTAGTAACACACTATTTTTACAGGAGCAGAGTGTCTTACAGTTTTCATGTTTTTTTCCTGATTTCTATGGCTCATGAAGTTGTTTTAAAAACACACAAAGTAGTCTGGTATTTCAGTAAATCTCAATTTACAGTGGCATTAACAATAAATTAATGAATATCATGCAATGACTATAAATACTTACAAATACTCTATGCTCTATATACACAAAATGAACACGATTTTCAACAGGATTTCAGCCTAACAACTCAGAGTATTTTGAAATCACAAGAGAAATAAAGGTTTGCTTTCATTAGGCAATCAGTTGTTTGACTCTATTTGTATTTCCTTTGATTTCACTAAGAATATCTTTATTTCTTCATTACTTGCCTTTTTTAAAATAAATAAACAAGAAAGTTATCCCTTATCTCTTGACTCATTTCCAAAAAATCAGAGCAACCTTGAACAGTGTTACTGCTTCACATAACGAAGACCCGGGTGCCTACAGTCCAAGACACCAAACAAGCCTTTCTCGCCCTTTCAAGCTCTTGAGCTACAAAGAAAGGAGTATTTGCTTTCTCTGTCCTGCACGGGCAGCACAGAATCCAAGAGGTTTAGAGTACAGGTAGGAAGCTTTTCCACACATAAGGAGACCAGATTGACCCATTTGCTGTCCTTAGACTACTAAATGTGACAGAAAGCATCCAGAGCAAGATGTCCAGACATTGCTGTCTTTCTGTTAGCAGTACTTCAGCACAGTAGATTTTGTGTTACAGGAGCTGAAGATAAGTAGGACAACTTCTGGTAACTTTCAGTCTCATCTTTCTCTGATGTCATCGGCACTTCTGATTTATTTTTTTCCTAAGTTCTGCTTTACAGAACTGATTTGCCACATACAACCTCATTGAAAATTTCCATGATCTATTTCAGCCTTAAAAACATAAATCTATCCCGGTTTATTTCAGAATTTCAGAACTGTCTTTATGTTCAATGTCCTGACTCACGGAGTCTTTAGAATTTACAACATGTAACTCACCTTTTTATTTTTCCTGTATCATCATCTTTGTATGCAACAAACTCATAAACTAACTTTGAGATTATATCATCAACAACTTTATACTGTGTGCTTTGTGCAAAATTTCGGTGCCGCTCACTTTCAAGATGCTGCAATCAAGAAAAAACATGAGAAAATGTAATATTACAGATATGAATATGGAAGTCAACAGTACAACAAGGAGCAAGTAAATATCATTAATTTACTACCAGCATCTCTAAGACATGAATTACTAGTGCCTTCAGCTATCAGAGATAGGTTTTAAGTCTTAATTGCTGCTTCTAACGTGGGAAAAAAATACTGATTTTCTGGTTATTCAGAAAAATACTTTAAAATAAAAAATATAGAGAAAGCTCTGGTGATACCACATTAAAGAGATATGATGGTATCAAAGCATATACTTGACATTTCACATACTGTTTGCAGATCTTCATATTTCTTCCCACAACATTCACAATATCCTCTCTTTTTTTTGTCCTTCTGAGGAAACTGAGCAGGCATTCCACAATCCTTGTCACTGTTCATTTTGTTTCTGTTAAGAGAATATTAATGAGTCTTAAACATGGAACTGAGTGCTCAACTTGTCCCTCACACTATGTTCACTCTTTCTTTAACGCCCCCCGAAAACAATCTTTTATTTCCCCTTAAACTATTTATACTATTTTAGTCAATGCTTAAAAAAACGAAAAAATATGCATAGATTTAAATTCAGACAAAAAAAAACCCAGAAACATTTACTGCAAGAAGACAGGCAAACCCAGTGGAAAGATATGTACACACAGAACATCCTGTTTAGTACAGATGTACTACTATCACTGACTCAAAATTAATAATACAAAATTTATTGTTAAATAAATAAAAATCAAAGGACATTTAGAAGTCTCTGTGAACAGCTGATACTAGAAACAGCAAAAAAGAAAGATTTTAACACCACTGTCAGTTATACGTATTTTTGAATATGCTGACCAAATGCCATTTTGTCCTGTTTTTATAGGTAAAGGCTAAGTGGGAATGCCAAAAAATGAACCTAAAGTTCTTCCTGGACATTAAAATATGAAGAGGTTTTCAACAGCTGCTCTATGATCTTCAGAATCTTCATCTGGGAAAAGCTACTGCTTGATGCAATCCACTATTAAACTACTTAAAGTAGATATGCCAGCAGTAAAGCAAAGTCATCAATCTCTACTTCCTTTTTACTTAGAAGGAATAGTTCCATCTCCCTTTTTACCAAGTATCTGCATAGCTCAGGACTTTATCTCTAAAAACCTGTCTTGAAAAATCTCTAGCTTACAAAGCACAGCAATGTGTTGTTAACACCCTGCCCCAGCATTTCTTGGGTTCCCCAGGATAGGGAACTCTAGTGTGTGCTTTAATTGTTACACCAGCCTTCACACCATCCTTCTGGAAAACAGTAAAACTCTCAGAGAACCAGTAAAGCAGGAAAGAAGCAATAGAATGGATCACCTGAAGACTGAACAAGTCTGCAGGTGATCCATTCTGATCTTGCTCAATGCAGAGGCAAGCAGAACTAACAATTTTTCTTCAACAAGTTCTTCTCCCAGGTAAAGACAAAACATGTGAACATTCCCCTCCTTCTCTCTCTCCCAAAACTGACATTGGTCATATTCACCTGCTGAGTATGAAACCTTTTCCCACCTAAACATCTCTTTGGTACGTGCCCATCCGAAATATTAATTAGTAATATTGATTCAAATATAAATCCTGAAATTTTCACTATTTCATATTCCTCAATCCATCTAAACCAAAACTGCCTTTTATTTTTTTAATGCTTTAAAAAGAATGTGTCTTTCCAACATTCTCTGAAGAGACAGAATCAGAAATTGCCTTATTAATACAGGAACCCCTGCAACCTATGTTGTTTGCCTTTTCATACTGCTACCTTCCTTGCAATTAAAGAAAAAAAAAGAAAAGACATCATGGCAATATCAGTTGAAACCTCCAGCACTGCATTAGTCAAGACTGGACAGAACTGTGGAAAAGCCACTTCATAAAGAAAACAGGTACCACAGCTAAGTAAGTCTGCAGACCCACGGACAGAAAACCAGCAAAAATACAGAAAGTTCCACATAGAGCAAAGCTACCCTTCACCTAAATATTTAGTCTCTCACAAGAATCAATTTTAGAAGTCAATGAAAAAAGCTAGGTAGAAAAAAATTTAAAAACCAACACTGATTCACAGCAAACAGCTAATTAAGACTCTTAAATAGTTTCAAATCATAAAATTGATTTGCTGAAGTACTAACTGCATCTGTAGTTTAAATAGAGCCTGAATGCCAAAACATATCACATAAACGCTGTAAACCCAGCTGCAATTCTACTGGACAGCTGGCATCCACTTTTCGTCTTTGAAGAATTGAAGCAGTGTTAGCAGTCTAATTTCTATAAATTATCAACAATACACACCCTTTATCAATAACAGTTAGGCGTTGTGATTCAATATCACTGCTTTAATAAATTCAACTATTTGTTTCAGCATTATACCGACAAATACAAAAGAAGTCTTAAGAAACCCATTTCTTATGAAATACTTACTGAACAGCATCCAAGGTGAGGACAAAGAAGAAACCAGTGGCAGAAAGGAAAAAAATATCTTAGGCTGACCCAGAGTGAAAGGAGAAGGCCACATTTTTGGATGTATGCATCTGTATGCCCAAAAAAAGGACTAAAGACAGGATAAAGAGGGCACAGATAGAGAGACAGACACCAACAGTGTAGTAAATACATCACATGAGACATGGCTAGTAGTATTAAATAGCACAGAAAATTAGAGGATGAGCAATTATTTTAGAACACGATTAGTGATGGAATAATTCAGAGAACGCTCTCCTCTACCCACACCTTAATAAAGTTTTCAACAAACCTTTCTTTAGACTGAGTTTGCTTTTGACCAGAAGTATACTTCTTATCCACCTCAAATGGACTATATGGCTTTGGAACACAATAGTTCAGAAATGGAAAACTCAGTAACTGCAGGTAAAATGGTCGGTACTGGCTGTATGAACAGAAAACAAGCGCATGAGGACCATCAAAAATGGAGAAAGGCTTCAATGCATACATGACCCCAGGTCCAAAATCTTGTAAAAGTCTCTCTTTTACATATGACATACAAAAAATGCTAAGCAGATAAATATCTTACAATAAGTCACTCATTTTTTTCCTTGATACTTTCCTTCAGTTTCCATACTTTCTTACACATTCCTTAAGATATGACTTGTGTGTCTATTACTTGTTTTGAGTCAATAAACTCAAGAACAATTTGGACAACAGTGCATTTGTACTCCTGAGAAGTAGCTACAGCAGCTCTCAACATCCAATGCTTTTTTATCATTTTATTAAAAAAAAAATTCACCATTCAAAATATACAAAATGACATTTTCATTTTTCAGAAAAATAATATTCCTGTACACCACTACACTTTCAATGATACCAGAACTAGCAACCATATCACTGCTCTGAATAGATTAAGAACTTCTAAAATAAGACATGTAAAAAGTTCACATACTGAATAATCAGTTGACAGAAAGCCTGATGACAGAATTCAGTCTGATTTTTTCTCCACATTACTATTATGAACTACCTAGGCAAAACTACAAGAGCAAGTCTGGAAAACATAATGACAACAGGGAAGCATCACCTTCTGCTTCTAAACTGCTAGTTATGTTGCATTAATGTTAAAAAAAATGTTACATAAATATTTAGAAGTGCTTCAAGTGTTTAGTACTCCACTACATTGTGAAATTCACATATATTTATATATGAATTTGTTATCCTTACAACTCTGTCGGTCCAATCCCCACTATCCCCGTGTCCCTCATACCTATTGCACCAACTCACAGTCTACAACCAGGTTTAGATCTCTGTTTTCCAATTCAGGAAAGTGTCAGAGAAATCAGGTGAAAGATTTCAGTGCTTATTAACAACAACATAACTCAGAAGCTACTTAAGAATTTAAAGGTGTAAACTTGTAAAAAAGAACCAAACTTTTTTACAATTCATTGTTCTCTCAACTTCTGGCTAAGCAGCAATTTTTTATACAACAAAGACTGACTGATTACAGGAGCAGAAATATGTGAAAATTTTCAAGGCTGAAAGTATCAAATCTCATGCTATGTGGATACTGAAATCAGATTAATAGCTTGTATTTTTTCCTTTTAAAAAGAAATGATTGAACAAGAAATGAAATCTAATTTCAATTAATTATTTTAACTGATAATATCTCTTCCCTTACATCTAAAGGGTCTCACCAGGAGATGAATGTAATTGAGTTGGAACTGTAGGAGTGGAATTTGGTATGCTAAGTTTTATTTGTCTTTTGGGCTACAGGACTTGGATCTAAGGAAAGATCTAAAGGTTTAGGATTCCCTTTTATTCCGTGATAGGAAGCAACCCAAAGAACCCACTCTTATGACCTATAAAGATGGAGTTACCTGTTAACTTGCCACTTCCATTGCCTACTGCAAATATTCCCTACTATACTACTACTTGCTCAATCTCTTTGGTGGCTAAAGACATTTGTATGTCATTTTAAGAGGGCAGTACACTCGACATCTGAAGTCAGGAAGTTGAAAAGAATTGAGATTTAAGAATACACTTCCTCAAGTAATTCTGAACTACTCAGTTTGAGAATCACATTAGTAAATGCATGAAGAGAACACTTACCGACTCCTGTCTTCCACCCTGATAAATGGACTTTTCAGTCTACCTGCTCAAAAGGGGAGAAAAGGAAATCAATAGAGAATTATTTTTCATCAATTATCAGTTGCCCCAGTAGCTTAATAAACAAGCAGACTTTATTTTAGAAATCATTATGTACAGGTTTTGACAAACTCTTGATTTCCACAAAATTTCTCTACCTGCTTCTCTTGGACATACAAATTGGTGTACAGCACGACGTGTGACCACAGGAGAAACACAGCACATTTTTAAGCATTCAGAAAATAAATCAAGCCAGAAACCTCTACAACTGTTGAAGTACTTACTTTTTGACTTTGGAGCAGCAACATGTTTTCCCTATTGAAAAAAGAAAGATGGTGTAAAATCCCTGCGAGTATTATTCTGCACTGTACTTAAAAGATTTAGCTGTAGATAATTTAAGTTATGAGAGTCTCCCTGTGTTAATCATGACTTCATATGAAGTCATGATGAGTTTTTCAGGAAACTAAGCTCATTAGTACTTTGAAACAAGACAATATGTTTCCCAAATAAATATTTCTTTCTACACCAAAAATAAAAATACTCTCCTTCAGATGCCTCAATTTATTTTTTCTAAAAGCAAATCTAAACAAAGAATCTCAGAAAGGTAAATTCATACACTTACTATTTCTACCCTGAAAATACGTTGCCATGGTTGAAAGTTCAATCTTTAATACAGATAACACTTTCACAACACTTTGTAAATCCTAATTAACTGCAAGCTGCAAAATGCCACCAAAACCTTGTGGAACAGCAAGTATCTCCAGTTCAAACAATTCTTTTCATTCAAATGGATTTACACAGGCTGTGTCTTTCATTATTTTTAGCAATGAAGACTAAAATTCAGAGCAATATTTTGCCTTCAGAAAAAAAGTGAAGTCTACATTCAAGCATCAGCTGTTAAATGTAATCGATTCCAGTATAAGTACAAACTCATTTCATACTATTTGCCAAAAATCCTCACCCGTTATCCATGAACACAGTGATGATTTGGCACAGGATTTTATGTGGCCTCAAGAATTAGACAATATTACATTCCAAAACAACATGACACATGCTGGGTAGTTTGGTTCTGTTTATTTATCAGGCCCCATGGCTAATCTAGCCAACTGTGCAAATTACAGAGCAACTGCAGATGGAGCACACAAGACCTACAAGCTTTCATACCTCACTACATCATAGACTAAAAACCTGAGAAAAGGGGATTTTCACACGCCAACTTCACATACTTGGCAAAACAGCTTCAAGATGCTTTATGCTCATGCTCTATGAAGGAAGAGTTGCAGATTCCTTAGAGAGACAGCTCCTCCAGGAAAAATAACTATGATTTTTCAAAATGGCCCATCACAATGAAAGAACTTCTAATCACTGTGTCACAGGGAAAATTGTACATGGCAATGTAGCTGTCATATACATCATACTAAAACAATAATACATTTTATTAATTACTTTTGAGGCAGGCACAATGGAAAATTTAGACAGTCCAGCACTTCTGACTCTTAGATATCTTTTGCAGGAGCACAGCTGTAGACACTATGGAAGCAATGCTAATATTAAAGTTATTTTTAAGTAATGTTAAAATATACAGCAAATACTTTGTATTTTCAAAGATGGTTTCTACATCAATTCACAAGACATACCAGTCTGTGAAAAACTGAAAATGAGCAATGCCTTCATTAAAATAAAATTGACAACCTTCACTGTACACAGTTCCTAGTATGTTAGTACTTAGTGTTTTCATATGTTAATGAAACAAATGGCACTTTTATAAATGGCAGAAAGGCACTTACCACATCTTTAGAAGAACTGCCTGCTCTTTTGATTAGATAGAGCTCCTTTTTCTTTTGTTCAATGCAATTCTTAACATCTGGCAAAAAGTGGAAGACTTACACTCAGTTGACTCAATTTCTGTATGTTTGACACAACTTTTAATATTTCAACAAAACAACAGTTAAATGAATGTTACACATTCAAGTCAGGTTTGATCTAAAAAAAACATTTACCATCAATATGAAGTATCTTCACTCCCCAACTCAAAGCATTGGATAGTATACTACCAGAAGGGATTAAGTCCTGCAAGCAATAAATGATATTAATAATCTTAAACAATACATAGTAATTACTTAAAATAATTAAAATATAAAATGTAATATGAAAGCTGAGATTAAAATGCACATGCTTTGCTTCTAGCCAAAAGAATACTCTCCTAGACTCTTCTTCTGTCTGTCTCTGTATTACAGCACCTCACCATCAAAAGAATGCATTTAACCTTCTAAAAACCAAAACTCTTTTTTATGGTCACATTTTATAGAAAGATTTGAAGACTGAATTTATACACTGACTTCATGAGCACCTCTCAAATGCTAGTTATATTAGTCATCCTGACAAATTTTACTGCTTGTCCTAAGACTCCAAAACTTTCAATTCTTCAAGAAGTACCCAGAAAACATATCTGACACTTCACTTAGGACAATCTCTAAACTTCTGCCTGAGCATTCCGTGACTGACTTCTCTCTAAAAACACTAAGACCGCTTTTGCTACTGCTTGTTTTTTAGAAAAACAAACCACCATGGTTCTGAAGCACAAGTTTGTTGATTATTTAGCTTACCTGTTCTTTTATTGCTTTTTCGACCAAGGACTTTCCTCTGCTCATACGAACCTACATTAAAACAGAAGCACACCTGTAGCAAAGACAGATAATTTACATTGCTCTTAACAAATACATACATTAGCTATGAGGGTCTCCTTTTGTTCATCCCACTGCTAATTTTTCAGTAATGTGCATCTTTCTCACAGGACTACAATTTATACAATAAAAGGAAAAAAAACCCCAAACCAAAAAAAACCCCAAGAAGTAATCATTTTCAGCCAAAAAAGACCATTGCAATGTTAGTGCTGAGACAAAGCAGATGGTGGGAATAAGCAGTCAGTGACATACACCAAAAGATAGGCTTGTGAAAATTATAATCATGAATATAATCATAGCCTCTGTCTTATCCCCTGCTTTTCTATGGCCAGTGCATGTCCTTTTTCTACTTTTTGCTGTTTATTCATAATGAGCTGCCTTTACCTATCCAGACTGTTTGCAAAATGAGGTGACCTCACCTATGCGACACCAAGACCAGCCTGCAGCCTGATCACGTTTCAAAATAAGCACCATATATATATAGTACAGCTAATTATTTTCAACTGTCTTTTGAAAGGACACAAGTCTTGCTCATGTAAGTAACTTCACATAAACCTGCATAAATTCAGATACTAAGTGTTGCAATTAATGTGAACCCGTAAGAAAGAGCTCAGAAAATCTTAATATTCACAAAGCTCAATTTTAATTATTTCCTACTACCATCAGAGAGTGTTTCTGCAGATATCAGCATTAACATCAAATCAGCCAGACTTGAACAGGCTATGTTGCTAAAGAGACAGGAATCACTGGATGTCATCACGTGCCTGATCCAGCTGCCAAACACAACATTAATGTTTTAAGTCAGACATACTACATTAGAACATATTTTAGTGTACTCTGCTTGTTTGCAAAAATGGATCCTTTTTAAAATTAGTTTCAAAACTTTTGCTGAATTAGTTTAACAAGTTAAGTTTAACAAGTTAGCCTGAATAAATGTAAAAGAATGTTTGAAAGAAAAACCCTTATTCACCCAAGGAAACTGCTGCCATCTTTAGGAAACAAAATAGGAGACAAACTGTAAGAGCATATCCCATGGATTGCACTTGATCTGCAGTACTACCACTAAGAAACTTACTGTGTCTACTATCTTAAATGAGCTTCCATCATGTCGATCTTTTCGGCTGCTAGGATGAGGTGAACCATTCCCTCCATTAGGTGCAGACTCTGGACTAGGAACAGGAGAAATCTGGCCAAGAGCTGGTGCAAATTTTGCCTCCTTTTTATTAGTCACCAGGTAGTTGATATCTTTACTAAGAAAACTCTCCACTCTCTATAAAGATAAAAACCAAATAATTACTTTGGGACAATAGATCAGCAACTCAATTTTGTATTGAATATTTTCAAGGAAAGTGATAGAACTTTCAAACAATTAAGTTCAAAAACATTGAGTTAACAAGAAAATATTTTCTAAATATCAGATGGATGACGATGACAATTAAGTTGTACTAGCATCTTACCAGTCACAAATTCTAATTTCAATTTCTTAAGTTTATAATCATTATCAAAAGAACTTTGCTTTGTTTATTACGATTTTTTACTATCTACCTGAAATACTTTCCAATTACAAGAATGCAAACATGACATTAAGGAATAACAGACTAATTCAAGGAAAGCAATTCTCTCTAATTTTATGTAACAGAAATTACACAGAAGTGTTCAGCTAAACTAAAATGCAGGTGTTTGCAAATGTAATTTATAGTCTGCAAGAAGCTATATATTAACTGGGCTCAGAACCACCAGAAAAACAAAAATTCAGGGTAACTACCTGTTTCACACCTACAGTTTTCATAAAATTTCTCAAAAAAGTAAAAGTCTTAAGTAGATTCATAATCTCATACTCAGCAATATAAAAATGTGGCCATTCTGCATTTACTCTTCCATTTTGCTCCTTCAGTCTCTTTCACTGCCAGCTACAGTGTGATTAACAGCTATCTGCCTTGTCATTTCATGTCAGATTGTACAGTTAGAAGCATTTTCCTTTTTTCCCCTTATCAGTGTGGAAAGCACAAATCACACAGAAACCATGCCTTTCAATTCTGCTCTGTGTATCTTTTACAGAAACGGGATATACAGAGAGAGGCACTTTCAAGTGCACTCCACACAAGTAACAATGGAACATGTGGTAAACTGATCATCAGCACCTCAGGCTGAGGCATTTACTTCTCAGAATAAGCCAAAACCCCTCCCTTCTCAGTCTCTGAGTTTTGACCTTACTTTTCACATATGAATTCTTAAAATTCTAGTTTAGAATTTTAGGAATTCTAAAAGACAAATGACAGCATGCACTTATTTGATGTTAAACATATTTTTTAACATTAACATTTGACATTAAACTGTGCCTAAAACGTGTTTAGTAACACATACAATGCAATTAATGTTATTATTATATCCTGTACTTGCTTGTATCAAAGAGCTCCTTCCACACAGAAAGGAGAAGTAGGAAAAAAATTAGTAAGATGCTTAGAAAATTTATTGTTTAAGTAAGAGTATTCAAAACCACTAAGATACTCTGTGCAAAAAGTAGTTAGTGAAGTTACTAACTCACAGAAAACATAAACAGAACTCTTCCTTTAATCTCTTTCAGGTTCAGCTGAACACTGTTAGGTGTAACATGCAAACGTTCATATAGTCAGAAGCAGCAGGTGGAATAGCACCCCAAACAATGAAAGCTAATAAATTTGGATATTATTTTAAGCCAGGTGAATAACCAACTGAAAAAAAAAACTTCCTAATAAGAACTTTTGTTCCAATCAGTAAAGCAGCTTTTCTTGAAAATCCACTGAATCATTTGTTGATAAGCTCATTGTTTGTAGTAAAGTTTAAGACAAGCATAGAAAAATAAAACCCCGTATTAGATAACTACAAATAACATTAAAGTGCAGTTACAAAAGACACAAAAAAGGCGTACCACATGTGCACGTTTCCTTCTAGGTTCATACAAGTCTCTATTATTAACCTACCCCTCCCAGCTCTTTGAGGTCCTTTCCCAACTTTTCAGAGATCACATTTGATGGGATATCGAGGTAAAACACCTTCCCAGTGAGTGGCTTGAGTTTGAGTTTCTCTGCTTTTCCTGTGTCTTTTTTCACATTCTTCAAGGAAGATTTTATCTTTTCTGGTTTTGCTTGTATTTCGTCTGCTAGGGGAAAAAAAAAGGCAATTTAAACAGAACTAGACTTTGGTTTTATTTTCAAAAGGGAAAACTCCTAAATTATGGAAATGGATGGAGCAAGTTTCCATAGAACGGCTTGCGCTGGAAGAGATTATCTCGTTTCAACCTCCCTGCCATAAGCAGGGACACCTTTCACTAGACCACGTTGCTCAAAGCACAATTCAAGGTATGGGTTTTACACGGGTTTTTCTTCCTCACTGGCTTACTCGTAGTGGCTTCTCTTCTGGAGAAGCTCAAGACAATGAGAGCTGCCACAGGAAGTGAGCAGGCCTCTTCTGGAGACAAAAAAGCAACATGCAAAACAGTCCCTCTGTTAAGCATTCCTTCCCTCCCTGAAACAGTCATAGTAAAGGGAGCAGAACCACTACTCATGCTGCAAAACCTTCTAAGTAGGGTTTATGAGCGCACTAAACAA
>VXBR01007014.1:2075052-2123565 GCA_013400215.1 Cisticola juncidis
AGGGAAGGGAGGGGAAGGAGGGAAGGAGGGAAGGGAGGCCGGGGGGACGCATTGGCTCGGGAGGCGGGGTACGGGTGGCAGCGTTCTGCTCTCCCCCCCACAGCCCGGGCTTGAGTGGCGGAGACCTTTGCCCCCGGCGGGCGCAGCCGATCCATGGGTATGTACGCAATTCCGTGCAGCGGTCCCGTTCTGAGTGAAAGGTACATGGAAAATAGCCAATATCCTCACCCACTGTTAGCACCTGAGAGGCCAGAGTTGGTTTGGGCCACTTCAGCTTTTTTATCTAACTTGCAGCGTAGTGAAAATAACAAAACATTCTTATAGAGCCAATGAAAAGCTTAGATCAATGTCTCTAATAAAGTTAGGGCTCACTTCAGCACAGTGATGCATTTTGAAAGAGACGTCTCTATTTCTGAAGGATTTTTTGCGATCTTCTCCTGTCCTGTCTAGTTGCAGATATTGTGAATGCATTCCTAAATTGCTGTGACAGTGCCTATGCAGGCATAGAGCAGGATTTGTTCAAGGAATTAACATTTGATGGTAGCATTATTAGTGGTTAGTCTCTGCCTGTTACACGAGGAGCACGCCAGGGTACACAGGCATCACCCGCAGGCTGTGGCTGGTGGATCAGCCAGGAGAACTTTCTGGGCTCTCTCAGGAGGGATGGCAGCAAGAGAAGGGCTGGGACAACTCTGCAATGCTTCAGTTTAGGGGCCGCAGGCTGGGAGTTCATCTTTGTAAGGATTATTTGCATGTTCGTAAACACTTCGCTGCAGTTAAAGGTAATAGGTGTTAAACATTAATGTGGTTTGCAAGAGCATACAAATGTAATTCATGCAAGAAGGATTTTCAAGATCTATTGTCTTTAGAAAACTTACTTGCAAAACATGGCTCAAATACTCTCAAATAATCTCAAAAATTACTGAGATGCTTGTATATAAGTAGAAAAGTAATATTGCTGGTTCTACATAACTTAGTAATGAGAACTGAAAATATTTATCCCTTGACTTTTTTCCTGCAAATTTTGAGCATAGTCTTACAATATGTTTTTCTGTTCCTCAACAGGTTTTTCTTCTCCAGGGATAAAGCCATGGCTGAAATAAGTAATATGAACATACAAAAACTAACCATTGTTCAGCAAGCAATAGCCTCTTGTTGTGGAGCTATAATTACATCATTATTTGGTAAGGCAAACTATGAAGCTGGCCACAGAGGGAATCTTACAAAGTGATTACTCTTCAGTTTGACTCAGCATGATGTCTACTTATGTATGTTTCCACTACTATGTTCAACAAAGATATTTTTTGATAATTTTCTCTTTTTTGTTATCTTTTAAAAAGAATGGTTAATTGAATTCTTTTGTGTCCTGATAATCTTTATTTCTGAACATAAGAATAATGTTTACTAACTTTGAATTTCTGTTTCTTTTTTGTTCTATTTGCTGTAGTTATTCATTGCTTTCTCTTGAGAAGAAACAAAATTATTAATAAAAATTAGTTTCCCTATTTCCTGCTCCTTCAAAAATATTTTAGATAAAAGTCTGCTTTTCAGTACAACACACAAATCCCACAAAGCTGGGTCCCAGTGAGGTGTAGTAATAACAGTTGTTCCCTGATGTTTTTACCCTGTCAAATACTTTTATTGTTGGATTTGGTTTGTTTTTTTCTTTTTTTTTCCCTTAAACATTGCTTTTAAGGATAGATTTTGTTACTCTATTAAACTTCTGGATAGTAGATAGAATTAATTTTCTGCTTCTCATTCGGTCGTGTCACTCGGGACCTCCTTCCCCGTGCATACCTAAGGAGGCATTGATTGGTTACATTCAGCATTTCATGTCGCTTGGAATTCTACAAGCTCATTAGCTCATACTTTGTGCTTCTGTTGCTTTTTGTTTTAAGATAGCCTTTAGCTGTGACTTTGGTTTTAATGTCGATTAAGCTGCAGGGAAATGTGCAATTTTCTAAGCACGATTTCCCCCCACAAAAATCTCCAAATGTTTACAAAATAGGATCTTACCAGGAACATGTCAAATTAATGGTCTTTTTGTTCTGTTTCACTGTGTGTCCTGTACATCAGACATGTGGAATTCCAAAGATGGATTTCAATTGTGTGTACATACTCACAGTTGTAGTACCGGGTAAGGTGTTGATGCTCAGGAGGGGTATAGGAGACTGGCTTCTGTCTGAAGGGCCTACCTGAGATGAGCTAGAATAGCATGAGTGGCTGAAATGCTACTAGATGGTGAATTTTAAGCAATTTAGTTGAACTCTAGGAGTGACATTTTGGTCCCTACACTGAGATGCTGAAGTATGGGCCAAATATTCAACCACCTGTTAGTCAACTGAGAGGCAGCACCAGAGAATTGAGGTGTGGCTGCATTGCCTGAGTACAGGAGTGTCTTCAGCGAGACACGGACCAGAGTGTAAGGTTGTAGGTCTTGTGTCATTTCTGTCAACTCTGTAGGTATTTTGGATACCTGAGAGACTCAGATGGGACCAGCTGCTTATATGCAGACAACTGAATCAAGTCCTCAGCCAATACAATCAGAGAAAGGTGGTCCAGCTGCCCAACCACTGCAGTGTTCAGCATCTCAGCCTGTGGTAGTTGTAAGGGCTGCAGTGGAAGCAGTGAAATGTTCACTAAACCTTCACTTACTTTTCAAGAACCCCAGCATTTTACATATTGGCTACATGCAGCAAAAAGGAAAAGTACATCAAGAATTTAACTTTTTTTTTGAAAGTTGTATTATGGTCAGTTTATTGAAAAAGAACAAAGACATGAAGAGTGCTGTGCTATTTTATATGCCAGAGGCCAAAATTTGATTTTGTATGCCTTGTGGTATGCTACTTATAAAAAGTTAGCAGCAGAACATAATATATATAAGTTTTAGCAATTTCCAACAACATGACACAGTGGTTTTTGAATGAGCTTTGTGGATGTCTAGTATTTCGTGCCTATGCAATGTTACAACAGTGTTAGTAAATTAGAAAAGATAGATTTCATGTCTTGCAAACCATACAGGGTGTTTAGTTCTCTTTTGTCTCTGATAACATGGTTTCTGTCTGTTAACATCCCTTTTCTCTCTGCCTGAGAACATTGTAAAAACTGTAAGGTTTTTTCTTTCTCAGTCTGGAAACAAAACAAAACAAAAAAGGGTTCTAGAAGTTCATGATAAGGTATCTGTAAACGTCTACATTTTCAGGGCATCCCGGGTGTTTCTAAACGACTTCTGTTTCATTTTAGTAACTCCTTTTGATGTTATCAAAACTCGACTGCAAGCCCAAAACAATCCATTCCCTAAAGGTAAACAAACAAAAGTGGTGTAATGGGGGACACAGTTTGCTTTTTGCTCTTGTATTTAGCTGATAATTGTCATAATGCTATGCTCAGGTGCAGAATGTTTGAGTTTCTTTCTCCAGTATAACTGGGGGGGAAATAGCAACACACCAGTATATACTGAAGAGACACAACAAAAAAGAAATCTGATACATCCATACCATTTTAAACAGGCTTTTTTTTTCTGTCTTAATATTTTCATTATGGCAGAAGGTACAACTAATAATGAGTTGAATCAAACAATAAAAATCTGTTACTAAGTTAATAAATGTTTCATCAGAGGGCCTATGTGTCCAGGATGTTATATCGAAGTTCATCTCCTCCAGAATCCAGATATTTTGGAAAGGGAGAAGTCTTAACAAGTCACTTGCCACTTGGGTTCCAAACAGATGAAGATATTGTGCTCTCAGATATGTGCTAATGTTTCCTACTATCTACTTGTAATTAGTATATGAGATTTAAAAGGAAAGAAGATGACTGGATTGGCATATTGAATGTGGAGGTATTTGCAGTCACACTTGCAAACTAAATTAGGAAAAATACTTGTACCTTCTATCCTGATTATGAGTAAGTTCTAAATCCTTCAGAAATCTAAAAATGTGAAGCCTAAAGTATGTTTTCATAATGGCAATAATATTTTATCAAACAGGTTGGATGTACATGATGTAGAAGAAATGAAAAACAAATGGATGAGATGATCTCGTATTAATACAGACCAAGATAAGAAATAATAATAATAATAATAATAATACAGATAAAATTATTGCCTTCACTTGACGTTGATGCTGAGGCTACTTAACAAAAGATTTAAAAGTCTGAAAGATATTCACAGTTACATACAATAGTGACGTTCAGGTCTTGTGTTAGTTTTACCTTTCAGCAGATGGTGGTATAACCTAAACGTGTCTCTTGGAGCCATGTGAAGGCAATTCTATTTAGTTGGGCAGTCTGAGTGGTACATTTGTACCATCTCTTTCCTTTGACCTAATTTGTCATTACTGACTTACCAAAATTATTTTGCCCCTTTGTGTCTAACCAGAGATAAATCTATGTTGCCGTTATATCCAATTTGAAATTGCTGCTGCTTAAAAACAATCTTACAAGCATTAACTATATTCTTATACACCATTTTATTAGGAAAGTGTTCTGGATACTCCAATGGCCGTACAGATCATGTGTATGTTTGTGAGAATCAGGACAGCAGAGTGTGGCATAAAAAACCTGGGCATTTTAAAGGGACATTGGTAAGAACATTTTACATGTATATAAAACTGTGCATTTTTAAGTAGCATACTGTAACATTTTCAGGTTTTTGTGGGTTCTGCTGGAATCTGTTATCATTGGAGAGGGTCTTCATGTGGTTACACTGCAGACCGATGATATTGGTTACAGTGCTGATTGATTATACCTTCTACTCTCTGCAATAAAATACATTTTCCTTCCTTAAGATGAATAAGGAGGCAGCTGCACAGCTCTCCTCACAGGTTTCTGGCTTTATGATTTCATTTTCCCAATTTCCCCACATATTGGCAATAGTTGCCAATTGCAGGTAATAATTTTCTCTTACCTGCTTACAGCCCTTGTGCCCACACATCTCCCAATATGCTCCTGAGCTGAACTAATGGTGCAGACAGTGTGTAAAGTTATGTTCATGTGTCAAGTTCTCTATCCATTGAGACTTGCAGGACTAGTATTTGACCAGACAGTTGAAACAGCCTTGCTGGCAGATACTGTCCTGCTGGATCATTAGTCAAATTTTTTTGACTCTACCATGAAATTAAACCTATGATCAAGGACTTTTCAGAATGAAAATCTTGAGAATGGGATGTTAATGCAAAAGGTGTCTTCAGCAGTTTTACAGGATTTTTTTAAATTAATAATTTATAAGTGTGATTTTTTTTCAGTTAGCTCTACTATGCAATTTTAGAAACTACTTAGTTTTCTATTTCACATGAATGTATGCCTGTTTTTGCCATAACAAAGTGATTCTTAAAGAAGAATGACTATCATATAATTTCATCTTTAAAAAAAAATGAGTCCTATCTTTTATCTATACCTCTCTGTTCTGTAAATTTGGTGAAGCTGGGTTATAAACATATTAACTAGCTGGTATAAAAGTGACTTTGTTGTTAAACCATGTTAGGACCTCTAGGGATTCTTGGCTTCCTTTCAAGGCTGGTCAGATTTGTTGTAATAAACCATTTCTTTGTTTTTCCCATTCAGTGTTTTACCTCACAGGATTAGTCCATCAAGGCTGTCTCCTCTAAAGCTATTTGCTTTTTTCTTCCTTTAAGTCCTTAATGTGGTCTGCCAGACTCTCTATGTTTTGAGGCCCTGTGATAATATCTTGTCTTAGGCGTATTCTAATCCATTGAATCTCAACCTCTTTCCCCAGATGTTTTAAGAAAATGAGGTATCCTAACATTACAAAGTTTGTGTTTTGCTTGTGATTTCAGTTGAATGATCTTTAAGGTTTAATGTTGCTCTGCTGTCAGTCTCCTGGGAATATACAAGACAGCTGTAATAATAATTGCAAGCTTGTAGATGGTATAGTGTCTATAAATAACATGTTGTTAGAGGAAGGTAGTATTGAAGAATCTTTGAGAACTAGTTGCTATTTCATGCTTAGAAACTCTGCTGCATGAAAAAGTCTCCACAAGTTTCTGCAATGCCATATTAGTTCTGAAAATAGTTATTCACAAGGCTGTCAGTCACTAATAAACACTTAGTACTTTGACTTTTTAAAGATGGAAGGAAATTCTTAATTTCAGTCATACAAGTTATTTTGTTCAGCTCAGTGGAACTGTTTGCATGATCAAGTGTGATAACTTGTGTAAGCAGTAACAAAATTGGGATCTTACAATGATAAGCCATTTTATATGCATATTTTTAAGAAGTACATTAGTTTTGTGTTCTGCCAGCTAAAATATATTACTACAAAACTTTGTAGCTAATTATTGCTCTTTGCCTGGTTATATTTTTAGGATGCATTTGTGAAAATTATTCGAATAGAGGGAATTAAGTCACTGTGGAGTGGGCTTGTCCCAACACTGTAAGTTGAATGGGTTTTTTTCATAACATGCTGTAAGTTATTATTTTAAAAAATACTTAATTATTTTTAAATTATTCTGCTTATTTCTAAGTTATTTTTAAAATGTGGTCAATTCTGAAGTTACAGAGTGATCAGTTCAATCAGAAATGTCTGTGGACAGTATAATTTTTGCCAGATTTTAGAATTTCATGATACATTCTCAGTAGTTAAGCAGGATAAATAGACTTCTCATTCTGGTTTTTGTGTTGTTGTTTTACTGCAACCATTCCTTTGATCAATCATTGGATCACAGGATCAGACCTGATCATTGGAAAGGGCCTGTCTTCGACACCTTCTTGTTGTTGTATCTTGTTACTTAATGACTTGCTATCAGCAGCTCAGCTGTTTCCAGACATTCTGGTTTTGCACCTCATTACCTCACTTAATTTTTGTAATCATCTTCTTTATTTCAAAGAATGTTGGGGTTTTATTCTATCTGGATAAATAGATAATTCATTTTCTCTCGACAAGAGCAATTCACATATTTAAACATTGCAATCAGATCTCTTGCTGGTCTTCTCTTTAGGCCTAACAGTCCCAAACTGTTTTATCTTTTTATTCATATTAACCTGATTCAGATAGAAATTAAGACATCTATAATTATGTTCTCCTTCATAAGCCAAGAAAGTTTTCAACTCTAACTTGTGTTTTGTAAAGTTTGTGCAAAGTGGGAAGTGCCCAGTGGGAAGCACTTTTGATTTGCAGACAGTGCTCAGTGTATAGGCACAAAAAAAGCAAAGCATGGTGGAGCTCAGCCTTGTTTACCCTGCAGTATGTGGCAATTTTAAAATACAAACCTTAGGAGCTGACTGAACTGTTCCAGTTAATCCAGTTTTTTACAAAGCATGTGTTTTGTTCTCCAGCAGAGAACTAACTTCTTTACTGGAGAAAGTCACACAAGTTAAAGAGAGGATCTAAACTAAGCCATGTTGGTTTTCCAAGCATGATGGTCCTCGGTGTTTCCTGGTGATGGTGGTACATTCTGCATTGGCACAGACATAATTTAGAAGTATAATTGCCATTTTATGGTAAAATGTGGTGCCCTCCCCCTACACTGAATGATTATTGAATTTACCTGTTGTTACTATAGTCTGTGCTATGCTAGTATGGAAAAGGCTTATATTTATATATACTGCAGTGTCTCTCTAGTAGTGAGTATCATGGCTGTTGATCAATAGCATACTATCCAACTGTTACATAAATAAAAGTTAGGGTTACTAGTACTTCTGTAATATTTTGTTTGGGTTCTTAATTTTCAGACCTTTCACTTCTCATTCTTTATCAAAATAGTTCTGGTACGGAATAGATTTTGACTGAGATAATCTACAGTGATTTTACTTACGTTTTTTTCCTAATGAAATGAAAGTCTGGGAAATGTGTGGGTTTGAAACTCTGAACTAGAAGCAGTGAACTAGAAGCTGTGGGATTAATGCTTTTTGTTTTTAATTAATCCATTACACACAGCTGGAGATTTAACTTTTATATATATATAAATAAAATATCCATACAAGACAGTTGACTTTATTCTCCTGCTTTCCTTCTATGTAAGAGCCTAGAGGAGAGATGCACTCCCAAGTGGCTCTTAATAAAACTGCTGTTTGTTGCATAGATGAAATTACAGCAATCTTGGGTCATGGGTAAGAAGAGCCAGCTTAAAAATGCCAGTCACAACTGAAAGCATGCTTGAGAGATGCTTAACTTCTGGTTACAATACATTATATTGTTTTCTGTACTGAATATTCTAATTTACAACATCCAACCAGTAAAAGACACAAATCCTATAGAATCTACATACAGCCTATTAGAAGTCCTACATTACCACACTGTGTTACATTTTAAACCCTTAAAGCTACTTTCTAGATGTTTTTTCTCTTCTGTGGCACATTGGCAGGGTCCCTCTGACCTTTGGACCCTTGACATCTCTTAATTTGCTAAGGGTATTGTTCAGTGAAGAGGGAATTTGCCTTCAGCTGGCCAAACCATTGTTTTCTGGTTGTACAGTAACTAACAGCTTGGTTAACCCCACATCTCAAAGTTCACCTTCATTTCTATTTTGCTTATAGGTTTCATATCCTCAAAATCTTTTGCCAGGCAATCATATTTATAAGGCTTTCCTGTTTCATCTTTCCCAACACTTGTATTAATTTCAATTTCCTCTCTTATATTTTAGAATAATGGTAGTTCCTACCACAGCAATCTATTTTACCTGCTATGACCAGCTGTCTGAAGCTTTGAAAACCGGACCAGGAAAGTATGATGAGCACATTCCAGTTATTGCAGGTTCCTTAAGCAGACGTAAGTTGTCCTCTGTTTAAAGAGAAAACTGGAACATAATACCCGTATGCTGTTTTCTTGGGTTTGTTTTACTGACTTTAATTTAAAGTAAATAGACTGTGGGTTTAAATGATGGATAAAAAGAAATACTGTCATTACCCAGTATTTCTTGGGCAACAAAACCCTCTGGAATAATGAGATTTGGTTTTGCTGAAGCACTAACAATACATTTGTAATTTGTTCAAAATCTTACATTTATAGATCTCTACCAAGGACGTTTTAATTCAAGTCTGTTCTGCCATCAGTCTAATAATAAGCATGGTTATTTGCTATAATGGAAGGAACATAGGTAATTATAACAAAGATGAAAATTGGACTTGTACTGGTTTTACTGCTGTATGATGTGGATGGCGTTTGTATATTTTTTTACTTTTGTTTATCTTTTTCCTTATCTATTTTTGTAGAATTAAGTCAGATAATATATTTTAGGGCTTTCTTAGAGGGGTCTGATGATGCAGTTCCAAGTTCTACGTGTAACAACCATGGGGGCACTGGCAGACCAGCAGAAAAAGAATTGCTATTTTGTGGTGGTGTAGCACATTGTTCTTATTAGGCTGCTCCAGATTTTAAATTCATGTGTAAAACCTTATTCCAGCAACAGAAGAAAAATTCTTGGATCTAGCAAAGTTTTTAATGTCTGTTAGATGTGTGATATTAGCTTGTTGCTGAATGATGAGTCACTGACTGTTGTGCAAGATGCAAGAGTTACTTTATAAGATACAGATTGCCTGCTAATCATTCTTGATAGTTTAAAATAAGGGTGTTAAAGATACTTAGAAATCAATAAAAGCTTAAATCTGTAACCACAATTCTGTCCTTAACACAAAAAACCCCTTAAACATCAAGATCGCTTTCTTCAAGTTACAGTTTAAAATGGCAACTAATGAAAATAATTGAGTGTAAGTACTTGAAATTTTTAACCTATTTATGTGTTAAATCTGAAAATGAGGATTCTCAACATGTTACATTGATTACAACATGCTGGCATTGAGAAAAAACCCTAAACTGGAAATTAGGTACTGTGAATAGGCACGGTTTTCTCATCTGGAAAGAAAGATTATTTTGAGGATTAGTTCAAGGAAAATGGGAGAGTTGAAGAGAATCAAATATGTAAAGCGTGGCCTGAATGTTCAGGGAATTGTAGTATTAAATAGTATTTTTTCTTAAAAAGCCACATTTCCTTTGCAGTTGGTTCTGTTACTGTGGTGAGTCCCCTGGAGCTGATCAGAACTCAGATGCAGTATCGCAGGTTGTCCTACAAGCAGCTGTACCAGCATATCAGCACCAAAGTGGCTGTGGATGGGTGGTTCTCCCTGTGGGCAGGCTGGACCTCCACTGTTCTGAGAGATGTACCTTTCTCAGGTAAGGTTTCTTTTCCATGCAGGTTTTTGTTTATGTTTTTATATTCTTCTTCTGTGCTTTTAGGTAATTTTAATGGTTGACTTCAGGAATGACTGAGATTTACTTTTTCTCTTTTGAGCATTTTTATTTATAAAATCTCTGAAGATGTAATTTTTTCCCCCATTTTGTTTGTGGATACCAGATAGGATTCATTGTTACATTTCCTTTCTCTGTACTTAGACTCTTTCTTCTCATCTTTAGCTTACACAATGACTGCTTTTGAAGAGTTTCAGTTGGAAATTTTCTCTGTGATAGAAATATTTTCTGATAAACATGCTGTATCTAAGTATTGTGTTACATAATTTTGGAAACCTGTTTAGAGAGTGACATAGTAGTGTCTTCAAGATTTTATTCATTTTCAAATCAAGATGAATGTGTTTATATAACTGCTCCAAATAATTCTTCAGCAAGACTCCAAAGCTGAAAGCCTAGAAGAAGAAAAGTCTGATTCAAAGCATAACTAGTCCTAGAGCTATTACTTAAGATGACTGGGACAGATGTTACAGGGGAAGCTGCTGAAGGACTGGAAAGCCCCTGTCTCTTCAGGGTCTGTTTTTGTCACAGCACTTTTGGACCATCAGACATCAATTGTTGTTGAAGCAATTTCTGTCATTGGGGTAGTACCAGGATTGACATCTTTAAACACTTTATGTTGGCCCAGAAAAATTCTTCAAACCTATTTTTAGAAGATTCTTATTTAAACCTGGTTTTGGTGTCAGAGAACCTTTTACATATTTGGCCTGCTATCTCTGTTCTCCTACTTAATTCTTAATATGATCTGATATCTAATTTAATTTGTGTTTCCAAACCATCTAGTGGGCCAGTCATTGTTTTGGGCTGTTGCAGGATGTGTGTACCCAGAGTGAATTTCAAATTGGCTCTGAACCAAACTGAGACATAATGGGGTGTGATGAGGATATTTACTTAAAAATTGCAGTTGGTAGTTAAGTGAGTTAACTGAACCAAGTTATTTCAGCAGTCTTCTTTTCAGAATTTATAATGCTCTGTTCTCTTCCACTTAGCTACCGGAAGGTGTTTGCTAATTGTGACTGGAATGTATTTCCACTTAAAGATCCAGTTCCTTAATGGGACTTAATTTAGTCTTCTTTGATAGGAAAGGCTTCTGAATGTATGAGAACATGGTTTCACTAAGGCTAAAGACAACTGCCAGAATTCACATGAATCTTTTGTCTGAAGTATTTATTTTTAATTGAGTTATTTTTCTTCTCTGCCAAATGCAGTTTTCTCTTAGGCTGTTCTCTAAGGTTTGTAAGGAAACTCTCAAATTCTTCATCTGATTCCTGCTGTCTGACTTCAAGTAGAAACTCTAGTTCTTTTATTGATTTTTGTCTGTAGCAGTGCAGCTGGAGCTAGTGAGCTTCCTTCCCCCTGCTGCTTTTAACAGAGTGGGAAGATCAGAGCACTGTGAGGGAGTGAACTAGGAAGAGGGCACTAAGGTGATGTACATTCTTCTTAGGTTCTTGTGTCCACACCTGCTGTTCTTCCACTGATCCAAACCAGGTTTGTTGATTTTTAGTGGGTTTCCACACTGCTCTGGCATTCCCTGGACAGCCAGTGAGCACTCACTGTGAGAGATCTGCCCATTTCCTTGTGGCTGTGATGGTAGAGGCACAAGTTAATCTCTAAGGCAGTAGCTGCATGTTGAGAACAACTCAACCAATAGCGAGCAGGCAAGTAGAAGCATGAGTAAAGGAAAATGTATTTTAAAAAAATCACAAATGCCACAAAATTCTGCTTAAATAAAGCTAAGGGTGTTTAATACTGCTTAATGTCTTTTCCCACTGTGTTTCCTGATTTTTTTTCCTTCTAACTGCTCCCTATGTGCTATGATGTCCTCCCTTTGTACCTTCATTCTGAGCTCTTCAGTTTGATTCATTCACAATGATGCCCCAACAGCAGCTGAATCTCTGCTGCAGGGAGTTCAAGTCAGCTACCTCAAGAGATAAAATCAGTGTAACACTGAGTTGAGAAAGCAGGTCCTATTGAAAACAGTCAAACAGCACAGCATGACTCAAGAAGCACAGGATAATTAGAATTCCACTCTATTGCTAGCCCAGGTGTTCATTACGTGTTCCAAGCGTGTTCTTTGGGATGCTAGCTAAACTGAACAAAACTTAAGTTATGAATGTTTATAAACACAAAAGCTGGTTTAATAATAATATTGGAGTCCTTTTTTAAGCAATGTCACAGACAATATAAATGCAAATGCTATTCAGGGAAATGAGTCCTGTAGGTGCTTAAGAAAATTCTGGATTTAGATAATTTATATTAAATTTGGCTTTTGTACATTTCAATAGTAGGCTCTCCTCAAATTCTCAGAATGCCTTCTGAGATACTGCCTACTTTCACTTCTGCAAAATGTTGGAGGCTAGGCATGTGTGCTGGTAGTTTTCATGGCACGAAAATACTGTGAAATTTTTCTGCTGGCACAACTTCCAGAAGTCAGCACTGAATGAGATTAGTTACCTTTCAGAATATGGAGCTATCATTTGCAGTATTTAGTGGACCAGCTGCCAATGAGGAATTACTCTCTAATTTAGCACAGTAGTATACAGTTTGAAATTTTAGTTAGCAGAAAAACTGGAGTTTAGTTCAGCAGATGGTCACAGAAACACATATTATTTATTCTTTAAAGTTATTTGCTGACTTTCCTTTGACAATCCCCACAGAGGCATTCCCTTATAGTCCAGCAGGCGGAGCAAAATCATATTTTTTGGTTCTCTCAGAATTAAATTTTATACTGTGCTTCAAAAAAGTATGAGGCAGTCCTGAGCAACATTTCATTTAGTATGAAATGTGTTTTTGTAGAATTAGTGAGAGCTATGAAACATGACATATGCCTGAAAACAGCGAGTAATTAGAAGCCTACATTTTGATTTATGTTAAATTGAATGAGAGTTTTATAGTACTTGGGTTAGATTGTATGAAGGTAGGGTTCATCTAAGGAAATGACAAAATGATTAGGCTAATTTGTATCATATGAAGAAATTTGGGATATGGCGAACAAGAGGAACACAGCAATCTCTCCATGGGTTATCACACAGGACACTTATGCTCTCAGCTCTTGTTTCTTTAGCCACAGTAGAATTCTTGCATCTGGACTTAATATAAGAATTTTTGTATTTGACATATAAATCTATTGTAATGCAAGTTTATTTTTTTGTGATCATAGCAATGTATTGGTATAATTATGAACGTTTCAAGAGGATGATGTGCAAGGAAGTTGGTGCAAATGAACCTACATTTTTTGTTTCTTTTACTTCAGGAGCAGCATCTGGTTCTGTAAGTATATAATTTCATTTTAGTACTATTCTTTATTATTATCACTAATAACCTTTTTAAAAGAGGTATGATTTTAGATGATTCTCTCAGAAATGTATATTTTGGGGTACTTGTACTTTAAACACGCGGTGTGGCATTCAACATGATAAAATAAATCTGAATAAACTACAGTGTTCTGACATACAGGACTTTAAAATATCATGTGCTTGGAATATCAAATCTAGTTTTAAATAGTGTGTGCATTTAAAAATTTAGGGTTAAATTCTAATTTTTTGTGCACTAACATTAACACTGATTTCCTGATAGATTGCAGCTGTCACAACTCAGCCATTTGATGTAGTGAAAACACATAGGCAGACTCAACTTTGGAATAGTGAGACCTTAAAAAGTAAGTTGCTGGTAAGAATAGAAAAAAACCCTTTAGTGTTTCAAAAAAGAAAACTCAGTAGTTTGGGTTTGGGTATGGCTTTTGGTAGGAATTTTAAATATTTGCCACTTCTAAAGTAAATGTAAACATTTTTCACTGATGTATTTTTTCTTCCCAATTTGTAGTATCTGGATAAGATATTTTTATCCCCTAAGAGAATATCATATTTTATTAATGGCATGGAAGAGGGAAAGGGTGTGAGTTCAGTGCAGTTTAGCTTAATAAGATGGCATTAAGTTGAATCAGAGGAATCCAAAGCTGTTACTTTTAGGCAGACCAATTGCAAATTTGAGATGTCCCTGCTTATTGCAGGCAGGTTGGACTAGATGACCACTAAATGTTCTTTTGAACCCAAACTATTCAATGATTGAAGTAAGTTATTTTTAAATTGTCAAAAAAATTAACTTCATAGCAAACATTCAGGTGATCTATTCAAAAAGTCTTCAAAATAACATTCACTACCACTTGCTCCTACATAACAATATTCTTGTGATAAGTATTAGACTAGAAAGGTGGTGTATTTTTTACCTTCTGTTCATGTGATTTCAAAAAAACTATTTTTGAGAGCATGAATGTCCCAATTAATAAATGTCCCAACATCTTTAAAAGATGAAAGAGGAAGTTTGTGTTTTGCTGTCATCAGTAGAGCACTGCTCTGTTTCATATAAATTGAAGTTGTATACAATACCATTTTTTCCCATTCCTTGGGATTAGACCAGTGAAGGACTTTCATTAACCTAAACAAATATTATATTATGGCTTTAAGATCACAGACCATTAAAACAAGTATCCAAATAGTTTCTGCTTAGAAAATAAGTGCTCACTTTTTGGCATGAGTGCTCACTTTCATTCTCTCAGGTAATTTTTTTTTCCTAGAGTAATTCTTGAAAAAATGTATTATTCTTTGATTGCAGAACAAGTATTAAAAATGTTTTAAATATAAATAGTTATCATTTTTAATTGTTTTCCTGTACTGATGAATGTATGAATTCCTTCCTAACACCACTTTGACACATGTGTCTGCTATATATTTATTAGGTTATTATTAATCAGATTAATTTGTATTTTTTAAATTCGATGATGGTAATCTTTATTTTGTGCCAGTTTAATTCTTTCCAAATCCAGTTACTGTTAGAGCTGGATACTGACTATGCATCTACATTTTGTCTCTCTGTGATTGCAAAAATATTTTTTGGCTTCCAAGGGCTGTAGGGTATTCCTGAAGAGTGTATTCTATGAACCTGCTTTGGCTTTTTTTCAACTGTATCAGCAATCCAGTAAAGACTGTAGCAGCTGTTCATATATCTTACTCTAGGTGTTACTACAGGTCTTTTCCATGTCTTGATGTTTCAACTTGTGTATTTGCATAATGTATTAATTAAACATACTGTAAATATGATGGATAAAATTAACAAAAAAGTAGTTAAACCTAACAATTACATCTGTGACTGTATCTGATTTCTAAAGATATTATTCTGTGGCATTTTATGGATTGCCTAATTCACTGTTATCTTGTACTATATTGAGTTCCACAGAGGGACGGTAAATCAACCTGGGCAGTTATGAGGAAAATTGTCGCTAGAAATGGGATTACTGGATTATTTGCTGGTAATTTTTTTCCTATCTCTAAAAAATCCAGACTAGAGAGTTCTTAATTATAGATGTTTACCTGCATAAATTATATATGTCCATTTCTGTGAACACTGTCAGTTATGCAATAATGTGCATATATAAAGCAACAGACATGCAGACTTTGGCCTCTCCTGGGATCTTCTTGGTAGAGTACCATGGGATAAAGCTCTGGAGGGAAGAGAGGCTGGTTAATATTGAAGAATTACCTCCTCCAGGCTCAGGAACAATGTATCCCAGCGAAGAGAAAGTCAGGTGAAGTCCAGCAGGCCTCTATGGAGGAGGAAGGAGCTCCTGAACAAATTCAGACACAATAAGGAAGCCAGCAGAGGGTGGAAGGAAGGACAGAGAAATTGTCCAAGCAGACAGGGATCAGGTTAGGAAATAAATCTGGTCAGGGATGTCAAGGGCAACAAGAAAAGCTTCTATAGGTATGTTGGTGATCAGAGAAAACAAGGGAAAACACTGGCCCTGTCCTGCATGACTGGCAGCCTGAGGCGGAAATGACAAGATACTGAGATTAAAATTATATTGAGATAAAATCCTATTGTAGTTCATACTAAAATGACCATCTGCAAATCCAGGATACATACCAGACTTCACCACACTCCACTGGTTCATTGGGGGCCCTTGTGTGAATGGCAGCACAGCTGGCTAAGCCTTGCAAGACTTGTGTTTGCTCAAAGAGATTAACTGCTTTACTCGCTGTAGTGATGGCCTAGCTGGGTAACAGGATTTGCATATTTCAGAGCACTGATGGTGGCAGAATGCAAGACACCACAAAATATTAATCTTATTGATATTGAATTCAGTTAATAGATTAAAACACTTACACTTTAGTCTTGGCACTCTTAGAGATACTCCTGAGCAGCCACCAGTTGGGTTCAGTTGGCCACATGTAGCTGAGATGACTGGGTTTAGTCTGCCTGGCTCCTTGCTGCTGTTCCAGACCCACACAAGTTCTCCATAGGTTGTGTATCATCTGGGCTGGCTCTCTGCAGATGTCTTTGCATTTCAAGTGGAAGTAGAGGGCTGGCTGTGTGCAAACAAGGGGATTTAGCCTTATTTCCCTTCCTCTAAACTGAATCACTTCCTAACCTCCACTGGCAAGATCATGGGAGACATTTAACACTTAAATTCCATCATTTATACAAGTGATCATGATTGTTCACTTTAGTGGAGGCCACCTCTTGTGTGCTGCAGCACAGGAGCCCTGCAGGTCCAGGTGCTCCAGCTGAGAGAGTCAGAAGGGGCAACACAATGGACTTGAGGCAGGCAGACCACACAGGACAGCAGAGGTGAGGGCATAAGATTACTGCACTGGTAATACCTACAGCCAGTAAATTCAGTATTTTGAGGCATGTGAGCAGGTAGAATCCCATCTCTAAACTGATATATACTATGATCCTGATATATTGTGATCAACACATTGTACTGCAGCACTTGGATTTGAAAGCAAATAATGATGAATACTTTCCTTTGTCTTCTGGGCAGGCATTACTCCACGGCTGTTTAAAGTTGCTCCAGCTTGTGCCATAATGATCAGCACGTATGAATATGGAAAGTCTTTCTTTTCTCATTTAAATGAAAAAAAGAATCAACATCCTTAATTCTTCTTCATCCAGTTGTATGAAGTCAGAGTATATGATATAAGTTGTGCCAAATTTAAATCTGTGAAGATGTTTCGTAGAATTTCCAGCAAATTTCTACCATTACATTGGGTAACTAAATAAAGCTTCATTTTTAACTTTCACAAAGGATTAATTAATTCCTTTTATTAAGACTAAGAAAATACATATCACCCTTAAACTATAATTGAATATTTTATGACTTCTCTTGCAGCTGGAGAGAAAAAAAAAAGGAAGAACAAAATTTAAAAAAAGGAAGAAGAAAAATTGAGGTTGGACATAGCAGTGAAGAATGATGACTTCCAGTGTTAAATTTTCAGTCATGATTAAACATTTTAGTTGGGTTTTAAAATTATGTTTAAAAATGTTTTGGGTTTCCAATTGGAACATGTATTTATTTCTCTGTAAGGAGGTTGATACTGAGTAAATTAAATAAATATTTATTTGTTCTTGCTGCTTGTCATGTGTTTCATACGTTTGTTATTTGCAGCTCTGTATTTTGTGTAAGTGCATATTATAAAAGCTTCTCAGGTTTCTTTTAAATGAAAAATTTGGTCAAACTGGAAAAATACTGATGCTCATTAGATGCTGAGAGAGCATGGTGCATACACTGATGGAGGCAGCAGGGGGTTTTGTTTAGGGTAATACTCGAAGCCATTCAAGCACACCCATGCATTGAAGCCCAAGGCCTGCACAGGGCCCTGCAGGAACGCTCCTTTGCCTGTTCTGGGAGGTGCAAGGTGTCCCTCTCCCACTGCTCCAAGGCAGGCCAGGCCATGCACACTTTGTGTGGGGTCACCTGTCGTGGCAGGCCAAGGTTGCTGGCATAGGGACAGGTATTCCCTGCCAGCTTGGCTCGGCCCTCTGAAGGAAGAGCAGGTTCAGGTTGCTGCCACAGGCACAGCCACCCTCTGCCCCCGTGTGCTGCACTCCTGCAGGAACAGCTGCAGCACTGCACTTGCCTGTAGGCACTTCCATTTCTAAATCAGAGCTGCCTCTCTATGACTTAAATTATTTTTAACTACCCTCACTACCTCCCTCCTTTCATGTATTTTCAATGCAGTTGTTGAATTCTACTTTTTTGTGTATTTTAATGAGGGGGTTGCTGATACAAAAGCAATTCAATAGCCAGATCATTAAAGAAACTGATATTTGGGTATACTTTACCCAAGAAATGGAGTTCACTCCATGGTGAAAATTACTCACACACTGAAAAATGCTCTACTTGTAAAGACATTAGGTAGGTACCACATTAGGTACCATGGTGCTGCCAGAGGAGATGCTCAACATGGTTCTTCCACTGTGACTTTTGAATGTAAATTTGCAAAACAAGGTCTAGGAGAACATAGTAACAGCAGATGTTGGATGACACTGAATGATATAGAGCAAGAAAACCAGTCTCCCCCTTGTGCAAGAAAAGTATTTGCTATAAACTTGGTAATGCTGTAATTTACTGAATGGTCTTTATCCTGCGTGATTAAAACAGAGACAACAACTTGTAACTAGTGATGATACAAAATTTTTACTCGACATGCAACATTTATGGGACATCAAGGAAACAAAACATACAGTTTTGGCCGTTTAAAATTCTGTTTTAAAAAATGGTTTATGTTTAGAACTGAGAAGATGCACATAATTGATTGCCCATGCACAAAATGACACCCAGAAACACGTGTCAGACTACATAAAAGACTTCAGCTAAACGACACATGTAGCTCTAAGAAAAGAGCCATCAGTGAACACGACTGAAGATCATGGTTACTGCCCCCTCCAAAACACTCATGTGGTGTGAGAAGTGTTTAAGAGCAAACAAGATTGATTAAATCACTGTACATCGATGCAGAATGATAACTTGTGGAATCTGGATTCCCTCATTTTATTTGTAGTAAAAATGTATCTCTTGTTTACAAATTTATATTTAATGTTACTGAAGAAGCAGGTGCCTAATGTGATGACAAAAACGAATTCATGAAGTAATGGACATTCTGAAGGTGCATGAAAGGATTTCATGGCCAGAGTTTATTAAGAGAAATTACCTGTGTGGGTACATGAAGGCTTGAAAGACCTGGTGGTTTTGTTAAACTGCTTTAAAATTCTGCATTAAAACAGCATCAGTGGTTGTGTACCCTGCAATGAATGTAGTGACCTCCAGCAGCATGGACTAGAAAGCTGAGGAGATGGATTCTTATCCTCTAGCTAAATCCAACAGTGCCTTGAGTTCCAGAAATGCATAGCCTCATACTTAAAAAGACTAAATATTTCAGTTTAGGTAAGAATGAATTCTCTTTCTTTCAAGCCCACCCTATGATGACCAGTTTAAAGTAGTAGTGCCAAGGTATCATCACAAGAGGCAAATCAACTAAACCTGTACAGAGTGTAGTGACATACTGTAAACACCTAGGAGTAAGCAATAATTAAAAATCTGTCTGGTATTGCAGCTACTCATGTAAACAATTTATGAAACTTCTTTGGCACAAAAAAGCATTTTCCCTAGCACTTATAAATACAACATACTTACATGCGTTTCACTTTTGTTTAAAAAGTTACTAATTATACTGATAAGCATTACCTTGATTAGCAAAATTCATAGATAAAGGATCCATTGTATCTTACAAAGAATTAAGAATATAGTTCGCAATTCAAAAATTATTTTGCAAACTTTGAAACTGTAGGGTAATCTGGAAAGTTAGTTACATTTTAAAAAATGTCTCCTTTTTTTTTCTATCAGTAATTTAAATTGATGGCAAGTAATTTGAGAAAACTGACTTAAAGTTTAAGTTCTGCTGTATTACCTAAGCAAGAAAAACACCTACTGCACTACTACAGGGATGAAAAAGTCTTTTAACACACAAATACAGTCATTACATTGTTTCCCCTTTTTCTCCTTGGGATCTTGCCAATAAACACAGAATCCACTTCCCAAGATGCCTACCCCCATCAATCCATAGCCTCCATCTTTTCAGCAAGAAACTTTCTGTATATGTTAGATTATCTGTAACCCGAGCCACTTAGAAGCATTTAGTGAGTTTGCTCACCATTTACAAATTGCTATGTATGCTTGATTTATATGATCAAGTTACATTTGTTTTCATGCAGTTTCAAGAGTTTGTGTTTCAGTGTGACTGGGACATCTCCTAAGTGCCATGATATTAACAGGAATGCAAAACCTAACACTGAGTCAACTTGAGAAAAGCTGTTGACAGGTTAAATATGCTATTTGAGGTCCTACACAACATACACATATGAAAAGCTGGATTTTTTAGGTATTTATTTGCCTATAAATACTGGTGTTCAGGATTCCCTGTCTGTTCTGCAGGAGTTGATAAATACTTAAAGCACTGCAGAGTACGGTGGCTAGAGCCAGTCCAGGCTAGTGCAAGGAGAAACAAAGCTGATGGCATTTAAGTATGGGTCTGATTTCCAACTGTTTCGTTTTAAAAACCAGACATAAACATTACATTATACATTCTGTACCTGACCAAGAGATTGAAATAATTCCAGACTAAAATAGAACGTCTGAAAAGTCCTCTGGGGGAAAGAAAATGCAAATGAAAACTGACCAAATTTGTGAATTATAAAGGTATCTATGACAAGAAAAAATAAAGCAGCTTATTTTTTAACTCAGAACTAGCAGTCTTCATTGCAAGTCATCTTATGGAACATAAACCAAATGCAGACAACAGAAAGTTCTTCCTTTTTGTGTGCATCTCAGGATGGTGTTAAGCCTGGACTTGTCATCTCTGTTGTGGGACTTGCAAGGTATTCGCTTGATTTCAGACTTGTGAGAGACTTGTAGCTTGCTACTGATGTAAGAGAGCCACAAAGACCAAGCAGTGATGGAGTGTCTTCCTTTCCTGTTAAGAAAAATAAGAATTAAGCTAATAATTTTTGCAGCACAAGATTAGTTGACTATAAAAATGAGAGAACAGAAAAAGCTATTTAATCTACACTACTGTGAATTCCATAGTGTGCTTCAGCATGTTTTATAAATACAACTGGGAAGACAACTTACACCACTCTTTCTCTATCCAGGTGGTACAGAGATCCCTACCCATGCCATACAGGCTGGGCTGAAATCAGTCTTGAATTAAATTAGATTTTAATACTGCTTACAATAATAATAATAATAAAAACTTTCAAATTTTTTATCCCTGATACTTAAAAAAAGAGACGTTTTAGTGTTTATGTAACACTAAGGTTTTGTATTGGGGAAATCTATTTAAGGCTTAGAACTGGTGAGATACAAAAAGGATTCTTTTATAACAATTTATATTCTATTCCCAAAATACTTCTAATTTCACAAATCTTCCAACATGTTCCTGCTTTTTCAGAGTTACCCACAAGATGGAGCAGCTAAGCTTTGATAAGCATCCAGATTTGAAAGGGTGTGTGTGCATATATTACATTTATATAGACAGTTCATATCATGTTCCTCTCTCTATTTTAATGGAAAATAGAGGGAGCACTGTCAGGCTGCCTCTCCAGGTAAATGTTAAATGCAAGATGTAATGACTGTGGTAGTTGCTAATCCAGTGCATTTAATGATTCTTTTAAAACAAAAAAAAGGAAATATAAGGAGTCTGTTACAGCACAAAGATGTCAGCAGATCCTTCTTGTAGTCAGGCTGACTCGTTGTGTAATGGAGAAGGAAGGGATGTGCAGCAGATTTGAAGCTTAGCTTTAAATACAGGGAAGTGTGTGTGTGGGGTTATCTTCATAAATCTAAACTTATTTGAAGCAGAGTCCTTAGGGAAGCTGAAACACTTCGCATAACAATGAAAAATATGTTTTTCAATGTGTGTTTTCTTCACACTGAGAATTTGTCTCACAAGGACTGAAGTTCAGAGCAATGACGAACAAAATTAAGGAAGATATTAGACTGGCTCTGTACCTTCATTTAACAAGTTAATTCCATCTTGTTTCCCATCCTGTGAATGACCTGGATCCAGAGAAGATTGAGAAAGACTAACTTCTGCTGAAAGCTGGTCCAGACTTTGAAAACTTTTCCTGCAAAGCAAGTAATATTTGATAGCAACACATTTGAAGATTTTCAACTCTACTTAAAAAGACCTATGCAGTTAATCTTTATTCTCTTAAACACTATTTTAGCTTATTTCCAAAGCCAGTTCTTTCCTAAAGCAAGGATAATTTTTTTCTGCCTTTTTTAAAAAAATTAATCCAAAGGGGGAAAATTTTTATGGTAAGCAAGAAACTGATTTTAATTACTGATTTAAAAACTGATTTTAAATATAGTGATCTTTTGTGATTGTAACAAGTGACTCCAACATGTTCCAAAGTATACTGAGGGAATATATCATTTTCAGTTTGCCTTTTCCTCTAAGGGGGTATCAAAATAAATATGAAACTTACTCATCCCATTGTTGATTGTGCTTTCTATAGAGTAGAGTGTCCAAGGCAACAGCATTGACATCCAGAGCTCCTGGGGAAGGCCACTGATTGGTGAGGTGAGTAGTTAATTCTTGTCTTGATCTCAAGTCATTATTCTTTAGCACAGTTCTGTGAACACAAAAAAAGAGTCAATTAAATAAAATTCCTTAAGATAAAGGAAAACCAGGACATAGACAATCATGAAATCATCATGGTTAGAAGAGACCTTCAAGATCACCCAGTCCAACCATCACTCAGCACTGCCACTGTAACCCCTAAACCACATCATCATCCAGTGCCAGACCCAGGTGTCTCTAAAACACCTCCAGGAATGGTGACTCCACCACCTCCCTGAGCAACCTATTCCTGTCTGACCACCTGAACAGTGAAAAAAGATTTCTAATATCTAATCTGAATCTCCACTCTAAAGTCTCATCTTAAGGCCACTTCCTTGGGTCCTGTCTGCAGGTACAGCAGAAGAGACCAACCCCCACTCACTACAAGCTCCTTTCAGGAACTTGTAGAGAGCATGAGCTCCCTGCTGAGCCTCCATCAGACTAAACTCCCTCAGCTACCTTAGATGTCCCTCACAGGATGTGGCTTCTAGACCTTTCACGAGCCTTGCTGCCCTTCTCTGGACACACTCCAGCATTTCAATGTCCTTTTTGGAGTGAGGGGCCCAAAACTGAACACAGTACTTCAGTTGCAGCTTCACCAGTGCTGAGTACAGGGCAATCAACACTATTCTTGACAAAGGCCACCTTGGCCACCTGGGCACACTGCTGGCTCATGTTTAGCCACCTATCAACCACCACCCCCAAGTCCCTCTCTGCCAAACAGCCCTCAAGCCTCTCCTCCTCCAGCCAGTGGCACTGCAGGGGGTTGTTGTGACCCAAGGGCAGGACCTGGCACTTCACCTTCTTGCACCTCATGCAGTTGCCTTCAGCCCATTGATCCAGCCTGTCCAGATCTCTCTGCAGAGCCTTCCTGCCATCCAGCAGATCAACACTCCCACCCAACTTAGTGTCATCTGCAAATTTACTGAGGGTGATCTCCCCTTTCCACATCCAGATCATCAATAAAGATGTTAAACAGGACTGACCCCAAAACTGGAACACCACTAGCAACCATAGATATGGTGGCTAGACCACTAGCCACCACTAGATATTCTACTTCAAGTGACCAACAGACTGCAATTTTCACAGAGCATTCGAAATGCTTCACTTTTCCCAGGGGAAGCAACTTAGAAATGCATTGAGACATATTTAGAAACCAAAAGAAAAAAAAAAGTTGACATTTGAATCCTACAAAGCAATGAAGAAAAGCAACTGCATTTAAAAGGCTCTTTCTGCCAGCATAATGGTAATTGACAGGCCAGCTAATTTGCAAGCCCACTATGGGAATGTGATGTGCTTCCCTCCATACCAATTTTTTTTGTAGTTTGAACACCCTTGCATCCCCACTTTTCCGGAATGAACTAAAACCCAGACATGTTAATTCCACTGTATGCTTTCAAGTGAACTATAACACATAATTATTCTGTTTTCTATCACCTTTCAGTTTCTAGTAATTATGTCTATAACTGATATAAAAAGTGTAAACTGAATACCTTAAATGCTCAAATTACTTTTGCCTCATATTCCCTAATAAAGCAAATCAGTTTTCTAAAATTCAAGGAATGAAGAAGCTAATATGCCAGTATTGGAAATCACCTGCCAAAAGTCAAACGAAATAAGGAAATACAAGGAAGTTTTTCAGGCTTCAAGAACAGCCTTTTTCCAATAGAACAAGGCAGACTTTGATCTGCCCTTATGCTGCTGTAGAATCACTAGAAATAAAAGCAACAGCATTTTGTAATTGGATTTTGTAAGTCCTCCAATCCACAAAATACTAGACAATAGTAAAATGTTGCTCTACAAGGAGTTTGACTATCTCTGGCCTGAAAGAAAAAGCTAATTTACTCATCTCCATACCAAATGTACTCAGAAGTTCAAAGCCAAATGCCATGTTGCTGTCTGAAATGCCAAACTGCACAGCAAATTAAATAACTATTGGCACACATGGCACACATACATTTACGTGAATTTTCCAATAATATTGTCAACAGGACTATTTTTACAATACAGTTTTTATTCTGGTGGTATTTGAACTGTTTAGACAGGAACCTCTGTAAGGGCAAATAACAGTGCCCAAAGAGAAAAAATTTCCCACACAACAAAGTATGACAGTAGTAAGCTCAGAAAGGAACTTTTAGCAGCTGAGTTTGATACAGGAGACAGATTCACAGTTTTATTGCACAAGAAGGGAATGAAGCACAACTGTGAATGAAACTAGTTTCAAGAAACTTCTCTCACGATGACTAATTCCCTCAGCGTTCACAGAAGTAAACAATCAACTTTCCTACCCAGGGATCAACACCCTCATCCTCCTCTCTGAGAGGTCTACAGGAATAACCACTTCTCTAAGCAAAGCTCTCAATAATTTCAAACACCTTGCATAGTATTCACTTCCCCATGCAATAACCCTAATCCCCTGTGAACATCAAGCACTGCCCAGGGCTCTTAAAGGTTTGTTGATCTGAGGAAACTGAAACAGCGAGACAGCAAGTTCTTACAAGGTTTGCCAGGTACATTACATCACCTCCTTATTCAGAAGGACAACTTGAATGTTTTCACAGAAATTTCATAACAGGACACAGTTTATATGAGCAACTATGCCCACAGTGCCTAAATACAAATTCTTACATGTAACACATGTAACACATGTACATGCAAATTTCCATTTGGAGAACGCCTGTACACTATTACAGACATCATCACAGACACACATCTGCAGACAAGTTGCTAACAGTGGAAGTTTTGCATTTGACATATATATTGAATATATCTATATTTCTATATACCACAAATCTTTACACCCTACTAACCTGAAATTTCATCTTATCGGTGTGAGCAAAGAAATTCTGAAGTGATGACTCACCAAACTTTTCCAGGAATTTTAAAATAACATTTAAAGATCGTTTCAGTTAATCACTTCTTAAACCACTCCATCATGCTCAGGAAGAAAATCAGGCATTAAGTACAATACAGAACTAAATATTCTCCTCTTAAAACTTTTATTTTGGATCTTTAAAAATATGTATAAATAGATTTGAAACTACAAAATCAATGCAAGCACAGTATCAAATATATATAAAATAGTAGTATAGACAGTAGAAAGCTAGACAAAATATTCACACTAGATCCTGTTAGTTACCACCTAATTTATCAGCTTTGTATATTATTTAGCTCTTTGCTCTTTTGCAGACATTTTTCAAGTATGGTAAGATTCCACTGTAGCAAAGAGCAATTATAAAGGCATTGCCTGCAGACAGCAATTCTCTCAATATGAAAGAATTGGTACTCTCTTTGTTTAGCCAGACGTTATTGACAAGTCAAAGTATTAAACTGCACAGAAACACCAATACTGATCAACCACTCAGGCTGGAAAAGATCTTTAAGATCATTGATTCCAACCATAAGCCCACCACTGCCAAGTCCACAACTGAACCATGTCAACACAGCATTACAGAATCCCCACAGCCTTAATCACCATGTGGAAAAATGATCCTGCTACAGATATTCAGAAACAGGAGAAGAGGTAGATACAAAAGCATTTACTATAGAAAAAGTTAAAAGGGAAGAAAATATGGTCAAGTTTTAATTTAAAAAGCAAATAAAAGCAAATAAAAAGCAAATAAAAATTCAAAATTCAATGTGAAAAAAAGCTGTGCAAGACTATCTAGTGCTGTCCTGTTCTTGTTCAGACAAAATAAATGCTCTCTAGAGGTTAAGAGCTCTCAAAGGAGAACAACTTCTTTTATCCATGGCATATTGAATTCCTACAGTAGTGCTCTTGTTCCCCAGAATTCACTGTAACCAGGCTGGCCAGCTCTGTGCTGCAGGGTTTGAGGCAGGACTTCTCCTTGCACCAGGACTGCAACGAGTACCTAGTTCTATTTTTAAATAAAGTTCAATAAAACATGGCTCTATTGGTTTTGTAGCTCTGAGGATTTAAGGATGATGCAAGATAAGGTTTGTAGACAGTATGTTAAGCCAGTTAATACATGAGTAAAAGCAAGAACATTCCAAAAAGAAAAGAGGGTAAGTAAGAGAGACAATAGGATTTATTAAAGGAAGAAGTTAAAAAACAAGGAAATACAATTAAACCTGAGTGAAAATAAGCATATACACCAAGCTGTTAACTCCTTTTCTTCAGTCTGGAAAAGAAGATTAAAACAGTGGATAAAAGTAATAATCTCAGGAAGGCAGTTGGTATATGGAGAATACAGTGGATTTTAGCAAGAGATTGTATGGCTGTTTTCTGAATGAAAGACAGGCAGTGTGTGTGATACAGCTGAACAAGGTATCCTGGACTAAAACAGTGGAACTGTGGAGTGCAGAAGGTTTTGTGCAGTGTAAGAAGATTGTGTAAAAACTTATTATGAGAACAGAGGGGTTAAACCCATTTATGGTACATTCTCTAATCTAGGCATGAAAAAAATCTTGATTATTTGAGAGCCTGTGAACTTCCCCTCTCTCATCCAACTAACTGGTATCTTGTGCCTACAGTTATTTCCATCTCTTTACAGTCATGTTGGCAAAAGGTAGTAGAATTTGTTTTATAATCTGCAGAAAGAAAACAGTTATACCCTTAGCAGTCCTTACCCCAACCAACACTTTCGTAAGATTCCTATAGGGTTTCAAGCTATGCAAACATTATAAAATAAAGAAATAGTCAAGAGACAGGCTGAGAAAGAAAACTCAACAACAACCATAACATCAGTCTATTACCAGCATTAACCTTAAAAAACAGCACTGTACCAGCGACTAAAGAAAATTATTCCAGCTGAAACCAGGGCATTTCTTTTAAAATGACCAAATACCCTTTTGTACTACTTCACAGCATAGATTTTTCCATAATGCACATATATAGAAGGGAAATATCATATGTACAGTCTTGCCATGTTGTCCCAGGATAACATAACACTTGAATTGTGCTGGGATTTTTTTTTAATATCTGAAAAAAAGAAAAACTCCACACAAATCGAAAATTCTCTTCAAGTAGCAATTTGTTTGGCAAAACAATCAGCAAAAGAGATGAGAACATCTTAGAACTAAAGTACATCATTAAAAACTAACAAATATGTGCATTACATTTATATTTTTTGTTCTCTATACCAAGAACTACTATTAAAATTAGACTCCTCTTCAATAACAAAAAAAACTGTTCAGTAAAAACATCCTGCTAAAGAATTCCTGCCTATTACAAAAGATTACTGATGAGTCATTAACTAATCAATACTAACATACTCCCAGGAAATAAGTGTCTGCAGATACATATGCTCCCTCCAGGCCTGTAAATTTACTTCTGTTTATTCAAGAATACCAGAAGCGGCCAGAACATTCCTCAGGTTTACACGGTTTTTCCCAGAAATATCTCTGCATGCTCTTGACTTTTAGTTCTTTAATTGTGTATTTAAGAAGCTGGGAAATGTGAGATTAATGAAGTCTTCCAATAAACATCCTTCTCCTCTACTGTTCACTTGCCTGGTGTTTGTCAGGTACTCTTCCGAATATTTACTTGCAGATTTCCTCAGCTTTTATTATTTTGAGATGTTTATTTAATGATCTATTATTCTGAGAGTATTAAGTGCATGCAGAATATATTTTTTGTAAGGTACACACAGAAAAATAAAATGTAATTGATAAATTACTGCCCATTTCCATCCCTGCCACCTTTCAGTTCAGGCAAAATCACCTTAGGGGCCACTATGTAAATGAAGCATCACAAAACCCACATCTTTTAGGGTTTTTGGGTTTTGTTTGGGTTTTTGTTTTTTTGACTAAGCTTTTTTGTTGTTGTTGTTTTGTTTGGGGTTTATGTTTTTTAAATATAATTCCTAAAATAAACCCACAAACACTTCTGTTTGTACTAACATTGCTTTTGGCAGCTCCTCTGCCTCTGAAGAGATTAAGAAATTACTGCTTTGAATTAACACATCTAAGATTTCTGCATCTTGAAAGTGCAACCTGACTTAAAAGTGAGAGAGAGGGATAAAAGATAACCTCTATGTTGGGCTCCTGCATGCACAGCAGAAATTATATATGTGATTGTAGCTCGTCACTTGCTATACTGTAATTATATTTGCTCTGGGAATTTAAAAATAAATAAGTAAATAAAATTTAATCTCAAGTTTAGCCCAAGATAATATAGAAAAGCCTTTCCTGCATAACCACATAAAATTTCTGGTCTCATTTCAGCTTAATTGGATTTCCAGTTTCCCTTGGCTCAAATGCAGATTCATTGGAAGCCTTCATTGGAAGCCAAAAGTTCCATTTACATAGGGTTTATTTTGTTCAATAAAACAAAAGTCAGTTCTGTTTCTAATTATACCTATGAAAAAATGGTAATTTCTTACCTGCAAGTTTAATTTCTCCAAATCCAGAAAATGCCAGTCCAGTTGGCAATTTGCCCTCCTACCAGCAGATGAAGACAGGAAATAAACCAAACAGACTAATTCCCTAAGAAAGGGAATTACATCAGATGAGTGTTCCAGTTCAAGAACTACCTGAGTAGTGAAAAGTAAAAGTGAAAATAAAAGCTTAAAAAAAATAAAAACATTCACATAAGAACAAGCTTTAAAAACCTTTATTTAGGACAGGAAATATGGAATGCAAACTCAAATTGATAGCATACATGAATATAACTAAAATATGTAAAAGCAACTCCAAAATAAAAAGGGAGCTCCCAAGCTGTCAGTACTGTAGCACAGCAGTGAGCTGTCTGGACTGGTATGTCATTGGACTTTGAGAAATTAGATCAGCAGGTCTGAAAACCAGTTACTTACCAGTAGATTTTGATACTGCAATATAGCATCTCTCTCAGATTTGTGCCCTGTACACTGACACACCATTCCCCAAACTAGATGCCAGAGCAGTTAGATGCCAGCAGACTTTCTAAAGGCAGTTGCTGCAGTGAAAAAAAAAAAAGCAGGAATGTCCTACTGCAACACATTTTCTTATTCTGACTGACCAACAGATCTTTGTGTGTCGCAGCAATGGCTCTACTTGTGCCACAGAATAGACATCCTTGAAGCTCCTTCAGCATTTTTTAATCCTCTCTTATTGTCTCTTAGAGAGATCTTGAACTATATCCTAACAAAATTAATTATCAATTTTATACAACCTTCGATTTTCTTGACCTTTGGATAACTTGAGGAAGTTTACACTGTCAGAAATACTAGCAGCTGGACTCCTGAGTTCCAGTCTAACTGCAGTGGAGACTTTGTTTCTGAACACAGACATCCAGAATGAATCAAAGTACACCATAACAGGTTAACTTTGCATATGCTCACTAGAATAGCACTGCAGCATGTGACTGACACTCTTTGTGTCCATGGACAAATAACCAGCCCTGATTCTCTGGAGGAGGATAACAGACACAAAACAACCAGTTTTCCCAGACAGTAGATCTTGACAGAAAACAAGAATACTGAATTTGATCAGCCACCAAACTAATGAAAAAGTAAAGAGCAGATTTAAAGTCAGTTCTTCAGCTGCTGGGAAATGGAGGACCCTTAGCAAACACGCTTTTCTTTGACAGATTGTCCAGTTTGCCTTCTGTAAACATCCTCTCAAGCTCGGTTTGTCATTTAAGGATTCTTCTTCCTTTACATCTGTTCATAGCTGAATTCCTTAAAAAAAATTTCTATAAGGGTGTGGGAAAAAAATAAATCAAGATCTTTTTTTCTTAATGGATCAGGAAAACTGGTATTCTCAATAACTTTTTTGTCATTTTAACTTGATTCCTTTGAATTCAGTAAAAACAGAAGAGACAACTGCAAGATGGTTAAGTGACTTTGGGTTGACTGAATGACCACTTTTTCTTTACAATTCCACTATCATATTAAGCCAGCAAGAATTTCAGGAGAGAACAGGGTAATTGAGAGATTAATCTTCTACATACATAGGCAAGTATTTGCCAAAACTAGCATATATAAGTTCTTTCAGAATGCCATGGTTTTAATTACAAACAAAATTTTAAAATATCAGCAGCAGGCCTTGAGTAATATAAGTCCTTCTTGGCAGTTGACCATGAATTAATAGAGCTGCCAAACTATGCAAACAGTAAGGCAGAGCTTCAAAATCTTTGAAATTGCAGAATAAAAAAAGAGGAGGGCAAAAGTCTGATCCAAGGGCAAAGGGGTAGGAAAAAAAACCCAAACAAAAATTCTCAATCAGAGAGTAACAGTAGAAATGGAGACATGGGAAGGGGTACATGGAGGCAAAGAAAAATCTTTGACAATCTAATTTGAGTTATAATTTGGATAACAACATAATGGAAGATTACAGTGTTAAGTGGTTGCATAAGAATGTCTCCATGACCAACAGAAAACACCTGTCTATACCTCAGCCACTTGCTAGCCAAAACAGGACAGCAGCTAATGAAAGCCTCCTGCTCAGGAATCAGGGAGCACATTGATTGTATCTTCTTAGTTCTAATTTCAGGCACTTCACTTTATCTATTTAAAGTCTTTCTGGAACTCATTTAGACCGTCCTTTGTTTTAACAAAATACTGAAAAAACACAAGACACAAAGTTAAAACTGGAAAAACAAGTTGTAACCTAAATTTACAAACACCATCCATAATTTTAAAAACCTCCCACATTTTTGCAGTCATGCACACTGATCTGTAACTCACCTTTTTTTGGACAAACTATTTGTATTTTAGAGAAACTCAGATTTTTTTTGTGAAAGTATAAAAAAAATTTGCTAATCTTTTTTTACCAGATGAAGCTTAATTCCTGATCTGATTTATTTAAACCTGATAAGTCTAGTAAAATACATCTGAATAAATTCAGATAGTAAATAAATAGTAAAATAAATCTGAAGCTTAGGATAATTTAAATATAAATGTCTTTTGTCTGATAACTCACAGAGATACTCCTTCAGTATATCAATGATAAAGTAATGTCTGCAAATACAGAACTAGCCTCTCCTCCCCATTTTAACTTGGCACTGTTCTTCCACCCTTAAAAAAATGATGATTTTTTTTTACTATCTGTCATTTAAAGCCCATTTAGTTTGGTATTGAACTTCATGTAACTTGCATTACATATATTAGAAAAAATTAAATTCCATTCAACTTTTCTCATTTATGTATAGGCAATATGAAATATTTGCTTTTCCCATCACTGTCTTCTGGAATACAGAAATAGTTGTACAGTAGATGAGTATGAAGGTTAAGAAATGAAGCACAAAACCCTGTGATTCTCAGAAGCAAATAGTAATGCAAGGTTATTTATCTAAACAGACAAAGCACAAAGAGATCAAACTCAGGCTCTGTGATTGCAATCCAGCAGTTAATGATTATGCACCATGATTGACTTACCACAATTTTTACCCTCCATTTGCAGCATCAAATTATCCAAATTCTTTTATGAAAACAAAGCCTCAGGTTCACCTGAGGTTCCAGGCACAAGATAATTCTCTTTGTGGAATTAGAAGAGGAAGACACTGATGTCTGCTGTATTGCTATGCCAAAGCAAATATTCTTTTTCTGCCACAATTCAGGTATATTAAGAGAGGAAGAAACTCATAATCTACACAATATGCTTTCCTACCATGAATGCACATCATTTGAAACTGCACTGTACTGAGGCCTTCAGAGGTTTAATACTTGTTATTGCTATTTTGAAAGGCCTTACTTCTCTCTGTTCCCAATCTTTTAATTCTACATTGGACAAATATTCTGGAATTTGGAATGCATAAGATGCTCATGTCCAAGTAACTTATTTAAAGCTTTCTTGCTTGGTACTTCTGTGCAATGCCTTTATCCATAGAAGTGAAGCTATGGGAGAAGAGAAAAAAGATGCCACTATAAAAACAGATGTTAGTGTTACACATTAGACTCCTAGAAGGGGACACACTGTCATGCTAATGTCATTAAGTATACCAAATGGTGAAAGGAATGTCCCTATGGGTCTCTAACCAACCACTAGGAGTGCAGGGGAGAAGGGAGCAGAAGGTATACGCCTTACAAAAGTGAGTATTTTTCATTTTGCAGTCAGAAAACATTTTGCTGTAAATATTCCAACATATCCTTGAAGACACCAATAGTTTCAAAAGCTTTAAACTTTTTTAGAATGTTTAAGTTTATTTTAAAATAAACCTTTTAACCCTCTTTTTTAACAGTTCAGAATGAGATATTAAAATATGAGAGCTTAAAAATAAATGCCTCCCATCTAGTGCATCTTGTAGAGTAAGCCCTTTCCTTCAGGCTGCTATCAACCCAGAAACTTTTGGCTTCCACTTGCACACTAAACCCACATGGATTCTAAGAATAGAATAATCACGTTGGAGGCTTGATTGCAAATTGTTTAATTGTGCATAGTTCTGTACCCTGTCCTGTATGTTCCTCTGAATTGCAGGAGTCTCTCTGTCTATGTCCTACGCCCAGCTGAACTTTTCTTAGTTGTATTTGCAGAAAAGGAAACACCCACGTCTTCTTGGGTTTCCACCTCACTAAAAACAGAACTTCCCTTCTTGCTTCTCAACTCACACCCTTGTAAAACAGAATGGGATTACACTATTGCAGCAAAATTGAGAAGAAAAAATTACACAAAAACAAAATTCAAAACACTGCCTAAACAAAAGTTTTAACATGTTGCAGAATATGTAATATTTTTTCTATGCTGTAAAAAAAAAGCCCCAAACACACACAGACAAGTTGAAAAAAGAAGGACCTGAAAATCAACTAGACTGCAACACTAAGGATTTCAAACTGCTGCTCAAACTTAAGGGAGAAGCAGAGGACTGACAGGAAGCATTACAAATAAAAGCATGGCTAATGTGAATTAGGGTTTGATAGCAGGATCCCTGAAAGCTTTAAAAGGAAAAGATTAGCAGTCTCAGTTTTCACATTCTAGGAAAGAAACCTGTAAAGATCAAAGATTAAATTTTCATCTTCAAGTTCCTTTCAGTGAGGAAATAAAGCAGCTGCAACAAATTGGATTTACTGTATTTAAGCAGATGAAAACTTCAGTTTCTTTGAAAAAATAAAAAGTTTTAAAAAAGGACTATCTGAATTGAAGGCAAGAGGGCTAAAAAAGAAATTGATCCAGCTTTCCTGTTTCTCCAGATGATTTAGGTTTTGAGCTAGGATTACAAAGCCAGGCTACCCACAATAAATTTTTACTCACACGGAGACACAAAACACAAGCTAAGTTTCAAAGCCTTTGCTCAGACCCCCTCTGCTTCCATTTCCTTGGAAAAGCCTTGCTTTGTCCCTGATAGCACAGCTATAGCCTACATCCTCTCCAGCTTTGTGCCTTCCTCTCTGACCCTCCCCTGCCTGCTCACAGGCAGAGAATTGTGGCAGCAGGCTGCAGACTCCAGAGCATTTACAAATAGCATCCTGACAAAGTGAGGACAAGCAGAGATACTATTTTCATAAGCAAGCTTTTTAACCAAATGAGGCATGACCATTCATTGAAAAGGAATCTGTGCACAGAGAATATAGTGTATCTTCCTTTACACAGTCCACAACAGACCTGGTAGGACATGGTGTGTTTGAAACAGAAGCTGATTTTGCCTGGAGTTAAACAATTCTGAACTTACTCTGCAAACTGGCACACTATATTCAGGTGCTGCTGGGAATGAGCTGATGGACCTTTCTGAAAGGCAAGGAGCATTACCTGAGCTCCACACACAGCTAACAGGAAGAAAAGTGTGAACAGAGCACTCCAGCAGCCAATGTCTGGAAAAGAGGGGAGCGTGGCAGGCTGTGCACACCTCAGGTGTGAAGGCATACATAGCACATGGACTGCAATTAAAGAGTATCACTGAAAAAATCCCAGCTGCTCAGGGTTGCAGGTACACTGTCATTTCCTGTCTTTACAAAGATATCTATATTATTCAGACAGAAAATGCAATATTTCTGGATATTAAAATATTAAGTAATATTAATATAATAAGATATTAAGCTATATTAAGATATTAAGAATGGAGGAAAAGCACAGTTTGAACTTTGAAAAGGCTAATTCTGAAGGAACAGACAGATAAATTAAACCTATCTTTAAGATTTGACAACACATGAAAAAAATTCTTAGTTATACAGTCAAGCTTAATTCAATATAAGATGTGAGTGTCCCTACAATTAAATTTGATGCTTATCTGTGCCTTAACCAGTAACAGAATTCCAAACATGGAAGACTTTTTTCCCCCCCTCCTAACTTTTCTTCCCTCCACAAAATGTCATATCAAGATGGGGATCCAGGAAGAAACAGCAGAAGGAGACAAAATGTAGAGTGGTATAAAATATAGCATAGTCATTTAATTACATTAATTACAAAATAAATTTCACATAAATGTGATAAAATGATAAAAAAATTACACCAAAAAAATTACACCCCTTTGGGACAAAGGTGATGTACCATCTTACACCAGGCACAACAACTTGAGAACCTGAAGAAATTCTTTAGGGGGAAATCTTTGGTGGTAAACATTACACAAATCACTGTCTTCATTTCAGCCAAAATCAAAGCAGAAGAAAAAACAAGCATTTTGAGAGTTTTTCTGCTTTGCATACAATGCTTTCCTTTTTTCCTTTCACTTTGTTGAAGAAGATGTTCTATGTTAAATTAAACTGATCAACTTTCATAACATCAGTGAGATCAATTTTTATAACATCAGCGAATCAATATGCAGGAAATGAACCAATCAGGAAATTGATGGAATCTCTCTCATAATCACACATGAATATTTAACATACATAACTATCAATTTCAGATGCAGAATCTGAACTTTAAAGTAACAGATGCAGAGTTTTTCATAACAGAGGTAGTGTGTTAGTCAAAAGAAAGACTAAGAATCACCCTAAGGAGGAATAAAGCCTGTTTAAGCTGGGCTAAAGAGTTTTAATGCAAGGATGCTATGGGCCAATGGTTCCAGATTTTGCCCAGTCACATCTTTAACTGAGCTAACTAGTCCTTCAAGGCAGTGGTCTCAAAGTGAAATGCAGAAGATAATCCTTTGGAGTACTGGAAAAAAAACCTTTTTGTACTGCTAATAAATTTTTTTAAATGTAGCATTTTGTTTATTTCATCTGTATTTTCTACTCTTCAGTCTCTGTTTTTGCACGTTTAGGAATGGAAATAATATATTAGCATAAGACTATATTTATATAATGGATAAATAATTATACCTACATTGTGGGGTGCTTAGAATTTTTTTACTGATAGAGTGTGTGATCAAGTGTCTCTGTGATTCAAGAGACAATCAACATTTCTTTGCAGAAACATAGAGGAGGAAGGAATGTCTGCCTCTGTACATTTTGAATACCCCAGAATGCAATTCCTTGATGATTTGGGTATTTTGTAATTTGAATGAATTCAGAATTCAGACTATTTTCTTCATCTAGACATGCCATGGATCACAGGCTTCTCCTGGCTGTCCTCCTGTGAGCTGTTATTTTCAAGCACTTAAGAGCTGTTAATTTTACATACTTTAAGGCCTTTAGAACTGCCTCACCCTCACTGTAAAAATACCCTATTCTTAGAGAGGAGTGGAGCCAAAAGCACTGTAGTGTTCTGTAGTGTTGAACTGCATCAAACCCCAGAAAAAAACACATGACAATGATGATATCTGAAGAAACAAATGAAAGCCCTGAGTGGCTCATCATTATTACAGTTCACATAATTGAAATGCCTCCTGAACACTGATGGCTGGGGGAATCACCACATCTCCAGGAAACCTGTTCCAGAGTTTGACCACCCTCTGGGTAAAGAGATGCTTCCCAATGTCCAGTCTGAAACTTCTTCCTGATGAGCTTTGTATTAGCTTAAATGTGGTGAACTGATAATCAGGATAATCTGTCTGCTCCAGATTCATTTTTCCAACTTGATTTGTCATCACACGCCTTCCAACAAAGTGAGAGGTCCAATCCCCAGATGGGTGGGCATTTTACTAAGAAATTCATTAAGCTGAGAGACACAAAAAAATGTTACTCTTTTGTGAATAAATAATTGATAAATTTTCAGCTGCACCATTGTCCAGATATTAGTATTCATGAGATCTGTAAAAAGGTTTTTAACTAAATTGGAAACTATGTTGTTCATTGTAGTTTGAATATTCTAGTGTGTAAGACAAAGATAAGAATACTGAAAATTGTAGAACATGAAGCATAGCAGCTGTAAAAGAAAAATTCCTTCCAACTTTTTTTGACCTCCTATTCCCATATTTATTTCATGCTTTGCAGCAAACCCCTTTAGCAAACATGCATACAGAAAAGTTTCTCTGTAAGAAATCTAATTTTTAACCTGAAGGCCTTGTTGATCTGTTGATCCTGGGTTAACTGGTTTCCAAGTCAGCAACAGCCTATACTGTCAACTAAGTCAGATCTCTACTCCTTACCTTACATTTCTTTTTTTGGTGGGGGAAGGCAGAAATATATATATATATATAGACTCAGACACTGTCAAGTCCACCAACAAGATACATTAAAAAAAATTTGCTTTGCATATCTGTAAAATACAATTTTGGAAACCTCAACAAAACCTTACTCAACTAAAGTTTGAAGTCATAGATCTTGCTACCTTAAGAACAGAAGTCAGTAGAATAGAAGAGCATCATTAAAAAGAAAGTATAGAATGTTTATTTATAATAGTTTCAATTACACAGCAAACAATCCTAAACCAGATCTCAAAGTGTTTTACAAACAGCAATGCAGGATGCCTTGAGTGGAATAGTCCCAAACTTGCTCTTATATGCTGATGGAGAACTCAGATTACAGCATACATTCACTGCTTCAAAATGCTAGCAGAGCAACACACTAAGTTTTGGTATTACTTTAACATCTTTCTAAAATGGCTGGACCATAAAAAGCGATTGGCCAACACTCATGCCTCACTACAGACACATTCCTGATACAACACATTCTGCTGCCAGGTCACCTTTAGCTGGAATAAAAAACCCAACACAAATACCAAATATGATTAAAATAAGTTAATAATGAGTGATGTTGAACATTAGAAACCTGCTAGGAATATTTCTTCCCCTCCCTCACCTGACAGGCATTCTACACTCACAGTAATAAAAATTTAAAATTATACTGCTCTAGATATCTAATGTAGCTCAGACTCCTGACTGCAGTGTCGCACCAACAGATATACAAGAACACTGTCAAGACACAACAGAGGTTATTCCACAGTTTGAGCCTTTACATAACAAAGCCATCACACAAAATCAAACCTGAAAGACCGAGATCTTAACAACAGCCTGACTGCATATATCTCAGCTAAAATTTAACAGCAGGTATGAACATTCAAAATTTACAGTATCACAGTAAGTTTAAATGAATTCACACCTTCCCCCATCTCCTCCAAATAACCAGGAATGCCAAAGCAGTATAACATGAATCATCAGGCATATCAGTAAGTTCAAAGAAGAACTGAAATACAGGTATTTCTCGAAAACTTACAGTCAGTCAGAGGGAAAAAAAGAAACCTGGAAAAACATCTTTTTTTCTTACTCAGCTCCACATTTAGCCTAAATTAAATGCCAATTCTGTATTCCTGAACATTTTCATAAAATCCATTTCAAGCACTGGCGATAAAATGATCTATCATGAGAGAGAGCAGCAGGGGAAAAAAAGCTTTGCTTACAAGTTTGAAGTACTCTACTTCATAGAAAAGACCCTTTTGGATGGTGTCTTCATATATTCTCTTTATTATAGATTGTCTCAAACATCTCAGATGGCTGCCAGATTACTCCAGGGCTCAGATATTTACAAATTAACCCAGATTTAAGGCAAAATAACTTGAGTAAATTCTATTCTCATGAACAGAATATTCAACTGCTGCAGGTGCACCCTATGGCAGTTTCATGGCAACCCATCACCAGACAGTGATGCTTCCATCTACCTGGGTCTTCAACCACAGAATTCCACCATGGTTTGGGCTGGGAGGGACCTTAAAGCTCATCTTGTTCCAACACCCTGCCATGGGCAGGGACACCTTCCACTACACCAGGCTGCTGAGACCCATCCCACATGGGAATGTCTCTGCAAAAGGAGAGTACCTCCCCATCCAACAGACAGGGCTGAGAGGATAAACTGTTTAATGATCATAAGATACTCTTTATCATACTAGAAATCACATATGCTATTAATAAAAAATATTTCTTCTTTCTTCTGTTTTAGCATTTGGCCTTGCATTGAAGAAAGGGTGACAGTGAACTGTTTTGCCAGTTTGAATAGTTTTAGGACTAACAGATGAAATTCTACTGTGTCTGAGATATCACAAATAAATTAAAATCTAGCCAAAGAAAATAAATCTTTTTTTATTATCTCTTGTCTAACTTTTAAAAAATCATCTTCAAAAGGTAGCTGTTTTCAATACTTTTAGGGGTAGCCTTAAAACTGGAAGTAATAAAATATAAAGAAATTTTATAAAAACATGAAAAAATTTAAGCAAGTTTACTGTAAGCTATTTTAGATTTAAAAAGAAAATCATATTTAACCTCAGAATTATTCTGTTTTACACTACTGCCGTTTCCAGGGAGCCATTCCCAAATCCAAGACTTGTCAGGGAAAAAAAAAGCTAAAATACATCAATTTCTTTAAGAAGTTGACTCATTTCCATAGGATCACAAACTCTACATACTGTATAGTTATGTAACTTAAATAAGGTAATACTGCTCTAGCATTGCTTCCCCATTATGCTAACTTACAACTGGTCTTGCAGTTCCACAATGATATATTCCAGCTGCTCCTTCTCCATCTTATGGGCTAGATCCATATCTTCAATTCTTTGTAACAGCAGTTTATTCTGTGAGACAGATTCAGACAGCTGGTTTTCTCTGAGTCGCACCAATTCTTCAAGGTAACCCTGAAAATGTAAGTTATTAGAAAACTTTAAAGAACACACTCTCAAAACCACTTTCAATTATGCATGTTCATATTTTTTGGTTTATGACATATGCGATCTTACTTTGGGTTCGTTGTAGGGTTTTTTAATTATTCCTTTTTAAACAGACAAGCAAACTGACTACAGATTAATTTGAGATTTCCTAATAGGTGACAGGACAATCACATATTTGTTTATATTCTTGCAGAAGAGTAGAAAAATGGATGAAAAAAATGAGACAGAAAAGCCACCAGCATGAAACACTAATTCATCTTTCAAAAACAACTGTCATGAGTACAAGAAAAATATTGTAATTCTACAACTGAGCAGGTGCAGGATGTTAGATAATACACAAGGGTAACAGTAGAATATAGCTATGTGGATCTTTATAGTTAATGAAAGGGATCCAGAATTACTATGAATAAAATATCCAACGTTATTTTGAAGTTTCTTTGAACTTTTGAATCACATATTAAAATGACAAAGAAGGTTCCAGCATGTCAGATGTCAGTAACTCAGAAACCTTCAATTAAAACCAGATACAGTAAGTCTACACTACATAAAATTGTGCACATTCCTTGGAACCTGTGGGAAAATGTGCAACTGTTTCATTTGTGCCTACATTTTAAAAAAGGTATTAAAAACAAGGTGGTTTTCAGAGACACAGAATGGGTGTGTCTGTTCTCAACTCCTGTTGAGTTAAGAAAATAGGTTCACAGTAGCTGGTAATAAAATGCTACTAGTGTAATTCATCCCCACAAAGACTGTCAAGGGTTTGAAGCATCTCTAGCATGAGAGGAAACAGAAGTAGCTGGGGTTGCTCAGGTCAGGGCTGAAGAGAGAGAGTAAGGAAAAAGAATCATATCAGTGTGCATCAGTGTTTAATGAGAGGGTATATGCATGATAGAACTCTGAATTCTAAGGGATAGCCAGTGAAAAGAGGCAACGAGCACAACCTGAACTACAAACGTGTAGGAAACTATTCAAACATATGAAAACTTTTCTTTCCTCTTTCCTTTTTTTCCCATTAAATGAGCACTGGGATGGGTTGTCCAGACAGGGTGAGAAATGTGTATCCCCAAGACATTCACAGTCTGAATATAAAAAGGCCTTGAGAAACCTGCTCTAGCCTACCTCTTTCTGAGCAGGGGAGTTGGACAATCTCCAGAGGTGCCATCTGAGCACAATTATTATATTGGAAATATGTATATTTGACAGGGACTTCTTAGTCTCAGTACAAGTTCCAAGGAATCTTGAGAGCTTTTCAATATGCCTAGTTCTGCCTCATCAAATATTACTGTTATCTTGACTCAGATATTCCTTAGTTCTAAGTAGCACTTCAAAAGTACTAAATGATGTGTTACAACATAACAAACTTCCTGACTCTCAAAAACACAAACACCACAAAACAAAACAATCAAACCATTAACAGAAACATTTTAGACCTGAAGCACCAGTATCAGAAACATAATCCTATGTACTGCAAATACCTCTATCTATAATGACATGGAGGTGCACATCCCACCAGTAAAAGCATATAAAATTCCAGTACAAACAGTACACAAATAATTCAGGAGTTTATTATTCAAAAGTGAACAGCATATGCCATTCCAGAACAGGGAAGAGATAACTTCCACATAAATAACAAATGTGTAAAGTATGACTCATTGATCTGGACAAGACAATGAAAAGACAAAGTCATCATATTTCCAGAGTGGCCTGGGCAGGGCAGAAAGGAAGACACAGTTCCTAACTGTTTTTTAAAAAGAGCTAAGCACCATGAAATCAAACTCATAGGAGCCAGATTTAGAAGACAGAATAGGAGGCAGTTTTTCACACAACAGATGGTAGATTCACAGAATGCTTTGCCAAAAAAAATCGTTTCAGTGGTGAAATTTTACATGGCACTGAGGGGATATTTGACAAGTATTTGGAGGAGACATCTATCCCAGGTTACTACACAGACAAACCGTTAAGCTTCAGGCAGCCCCTCAGCTGATACACATTGGCCAAGAGTGCATAAGAAGAAAAGTGGTGCACAATCATGTGCTTTGTGTTTATTCTTCCCTCCACTTCTGCTTTGGTCAAGTACCCAAGACAGGATAGTAGGATAACCAAAGAGTCTTGGTCAAAACCAGCAGAGTGTAGCTGATCCAAAAAAGCAATGCTAGGATTTAGCTTGCTAAAGTAACATCTGACCCTATCCTACCTCTCAAATGGCTCAGAGATCTTTATCTTAGCTGCAATCCAATTGCTTGCCACATTGTGACCTGGTGCTAATAATAACTGTATTAATCATATATTAATAACTATTAAAAATATATACATAACTATTATTAATAATAATAGCACTCAAACTTGGAGGCACGAAAGGAATTTACCACTGTTTGGGCAAAATGAATGACAATAGAGCAAAAAAAGGATCCATCAGACCTACTTTAGTATCAGTTACTAAAGATGCTATTTTCAACTTGGTCTTCTTGTCACAAACCCCCAGTTTTCCAACACACAGAATGTCAGAAAGCCCCTGTGTTCAAACAAAAAGTCTTTAACTAACTGGTCCTACTGCACTGAGTGTAACTCATTTGGTGGTGCAAGTTATTGCTGTGAAAAAAGGGAAGGGAGAGAAACACTTGGGAAAGGAGCTCAATTACACAGTCCATCTTAATGGTCATTTGTTCAAGTTGTAGTAGAACAGATGTGATACAGTTGAAGTGAATCATATAAAAACTTGGCAGGCACATCCCAAATGAAAATTAGACAACAGAAATTTTTCTGACTGTAGGAAAAATGTTGTTTTGCTGCTGCAGCTGCAAGTAGGCATTCCAAAGGAGGACAACCAGGAAAGTGTCAACAGCTGTCAGAGTAGGTACTATTTTGAAAATTGTTTAAATACACCAAAATTTCCAAAGAATTAGCCTAAAACTGAATTAAATTCACCCTTACATTAGTTACCTATAGAAGTCAGCAATTCATTAAGAGAATGTTACCAGAAATAACTTCCATGGAATGGGAATGGCTCTTGATCTTGCACTCATGAATAAACTAAAATCACCATTTGCTGTTACAGCACTGACAACCTTTGTGCTTATGCAGACATAAAGGTTCCTAGTGATTCTGACTGTGGATGTGGGCTACATGATTCAGTACTTTTTCTAAAAATGTATGTCACAACTTTGATGGAGTATCCTTGGAAAGGAACCACTTAGATGTACCAAGAAAAATAAACATCCACCTATTTTGTTCTCTTCAATGCTGCTCCAGAACTGATGACACTCTCCTCATGGTGGGGGAAGTGTGTGTTCAAACTGATCCTATGTTTTTGTCTGGCAAGGATGGGAATTCCTTCTGGTGGTTCAAGAGAAAGGTTTTCATTTATGTGTTTGAGGAGATCCTTTTGAACAGCATATTTTGCTTTGTGAAAGCAGGGAAAACTCCCTCTGTACCAGAGAGGGCCCCAGGAATACAAGTTCTTTCTATATGAAAAGTGGTAAGATACTAGCTGAGAAGATTAGACAAGCAACCTAGATGCAACAGTTCAGGTCATATTTCAAAAACAAGAAGTTTAAGAGACCCAAAATACAAAAGCAATAATTGTATGCATAATTTTAAAAAGTAAAATAAAAATATTAATTATCTTTTATCCCACAGTAAATCTGACTCTTTCACTGTTATTTAAAAAACTTTAGCTATATTCTTCCAAGTGCATAGAATAAACTGGTTTTGATTCTACCTATTCTGTATTTAGGGAAATAATTACACCTCCAGGCACCCTTGTGTTGTTCTAGCCCTTTATATGGTTTATTCAGAGTTTCACAAAAATCAAATTCTTACACTAGGAAAATAGAATACTAAATACCAAAACTAAATACTAAAAATAATAATAGAACTTATTTTAAAAAATGTAACCAGGTGTATTTTGGTTTTTTTCATGACCAAGGCCTTCTTTCTTTCTCTGTGCACTACTTCTTTGGTGTGTATGAACAGTCTGCCCTCTTCTCTCTCTATTAGCTAATATGCATTGTAATTACTGTGAATGTAATATGCAGTTATGAAAAACTAACTATAACTATTAACTACTAACAGGTTTGGACACATATTTCATTTCACATCTAACTTCATGTATGTTGGGTGGTAGATGGAAAACCTGCCTTTGGTTTCTGTAGTTATATTCAATATGCCACCTAAATTAAAATCCAACACAAACACATCCTTTCATGTTTTCCTTTCCTATTCTGCTTCAATCAAGTTGTAAAACTACCTATTTTCTAAAAATCCACTTCAGTATCACTGAGAAGATAGTTTTGCCTTTCATCTCAATGGATTCCTTTGCTAATCCTTTTTGTTTTGTTTAAGATTAAGTTTTAAAGTTTAACATTACTATCATCATAAAAGCCTTCAACTGTCAGTCTACCTACAACAATAAAAGTCAGTGACTTCTAAGGAAGAGAAAATTCACGTGGACTTCAAGCTCACAACCTAACAGCATTAGAGATAAGGTGTCTGTAACTCCAAGACTGCAAAAATAACCCTAAGCTTCTACATTAGATTGTGAAATCTGATCTCTAAATTATTGTTATTCTCTTCCTCAACTCATCAAGCCTCAAATCAATGAGCAAAGGTGCTTGGATACTCAGAAGATCATAAAATTTAGGCCCACTTACATGGAGATAAACAATATCTAATAATATATTTTCCTGCCTTTACTTAGATGGATATGTCACTAGTTAGCTGGTGATGAGCTTTGGTTCCATAGTCCCCACACAAAACTAATCTTTTACCTTCTGTTCCAATGCAAGCCGGTACTTCTGTTCTACCCTTTTGCATTTGTTGTACCAACTGTTTTCATCTGTGATGAAAGGAGGACCAATGTTCTCTGGAGTGCTGCCTTCACTGCCACTACTGCCCAGCGTTCTTAGCTCTTCTTCATCACTGCTGATACTGTCAGAACTGAAGAACCATATTTATTAGCCAAGTCAAAAGCTGTGCTTATAAAAACGCAAATTCTGGTCAAAGTTGAAACATTGCATTTCTTAAAAACGTCTGAAAAAAAATAGAAATGTTGGGATATCATGGATTATTAAACCAAACTTGTACTTCAAGCTTTTGTTTCTATAGCCACCTAAAAAATGGGCAAAAATTTGCTTGTGATCTTCGTCAAGTTATATAACTGTATGTGGGCAACTCTCCTAAACACAAAGGGTAAATGCATTACAAGATGCTATCTAAAGAAGTGATGACTTAACCTTTTCTTCACAAATTCAGGGTAAAGAATAGTATCTAAAAATAGGTTTTAGTTATTTTGGTTTTTTAAAGCAGAAATCCAACAAAGTGGTTGTCATTAGGTTAAATGAAGATAAACTTAAATCAGAATGTATACCTATGTTTATAGCAAAGATCCCATACTTCACAGCATCTATCTCCCTATGTAGTAAGTAGAGTCATTGTTAAAATGACTCTAGAATTCCAGAATCAATGCATGCTGAAGAATGCACACATTTGTCTCAAAAATAAGAATTTATTTTAGTCTACAAAAGACAGAGGGGGTGTCATCAATACATATAAATATCTCAAAGGCAGCTGTCAATAGGATGCTGCCAAACTCTTTTGGTGGTGCCCAGTGACAAGATGAGGAGCAATGACCACAAACTAAACCACAAGAAGTTCCACCTGAACATGAAGTACCACTTTACACTGAGGGTGGCTAAGCACTAGCACAGGCTGCCCAGGGAGGTTGTAGAGTGTCCCTCTCTGGGGACATTCCTGATCCAGGTGTCACCTGCTACAGGTGACCCTGCCTTGGCAGGGGCTTGGACTGGATGATTTCCAAAGGTGCCTTCCAATCCCAACAATTCTGTGATTCTGATTTATCCCAGTAGCCCTTTGAAAATCTTCCCTTAAAACTATACTTCCCCTTAGACTAACAGAATTTGCTAGATTTTTTAAAGTAGTGATTTCCATAACCCCATGATCCTGCCATGATACAAACTGAATCACAATTTGTCACTAACATGTAAGCTAGTAAGAACTTCAAGAGAATAACTAGGATGTTTCATGTTCAGTTGTACATTTTCAAGACTATTCCTAACTGCTTCTCTCATCTTGGTAAACCTAATAACAGAAAACATAGCATTAATTTCCATGTTTTTTGGTGATGTCAAATTGCTACTTGATTTATTAGATAGTAAGAATTGCTTTTATTATTAATCACAAGGCTGATCAGAGGAGTGAAATGGAGCTAAAAAGTCAGTTTACACAGCCACCAGCCACAACTTTCTGTTATGTGCTTATATTGCCTTTGTCATACATTACATTTATCACAGTATATGTAATTTTTATTTATAAAACAACTACTTTTTACTTTTATGGCTACACAGAAAAAGCCTAAGAGAAAGGACAGCTTGGTCTGGTGATCATCAAAAAAGATGCAGCATTTGTTTCCCATTGAACTGTTATTCTGAATCAAGGAAACAAAATCAGCATGACTCACATTTCCTGAGTCGTGAAACAATTCCAACAGTCTGAAAGAGCAAGGTGGCTGACTGTACAGGTTTGTACTTAAAGATAAAGATAATTTTGCATATGAAATGAAAAATAAGAGGCCTAATAAAAAAAATTGCCAATGAAATAAAATTTTAAACAGCAGAAAGTAAATTTTAAAGGCTAAAAAGTACCTTTGGGTGAACTTCAAGTATGGTGTGTAATCTATGACAGCTGGATAGCTTCCATCCAATCCCTCACCCTTTAGACAAAAGCTGATAAAACAGAGCAACAACAATAAGTTTATTACAAGAAAATTAAATTACAGTGACAGTTGAATATTACCAACCTGAAACTTCATTTTTTGTAATTTTTTTTGTGCTATAAACCCTAATTTTTAAACATTCACTTTTATTCTTAATAATACAGAGAGATGGCAAGAGAATAACAGGAAAGCTAACTGAAGCAGCAGAAACAGAAGAGTTATAGACAAGCTTGGAATTTTCCTATTCTACTAAGTAATTTTCTCAAAAATATTTCAGGGTCTTTCTCCTCTCAGACATGTACAGGTGCTGAAGTGAAGGAAGCTGAGGAACATAAATGAATCTAAATTTTGGAAAATGTTCATAAATGGCTGTAGCTTTACTAACCTTTCATTTACACTGTATTTTTTTTCTGGAAATAAATTATTGCATTTCAATCACGTTTAATTATCACAGAAGTGACAAAATTATCGTGCTTCCACAAGGCCCATACTCCTCATTCCTCCTATCTCTGTTATTGCTAAACAGATTCTAGTAAGTCACAGCTTTTGCTAACTGAATTGCAAAGTGGAATTTTTTCAAAATGCAGTAATTAAAGTGCTATTTGGGGAGTACAGCTAAAGAATAGTTGGGTTTTTTCCCCCCAAAAAAAGAAAAACAAAGAAAGTGAAAAAGCACCCCTCCAAGATCACAATTATGTAATTCCATATTGCTGTGAGGGGAGAAAAAAATCAGATTATGTTCTCACACAAGCTCTCTCATCTCCAGCCCAATCTCCTATCTCCATTTCCACACAGATAAGCTAGTCAACATTTATGAGACACTGAACTGAAAAAAACTCTCATATATAACAAGCAAAGAATGGCAATGGCTTCTCAGCCATTCAAATCACAATACTATGAAGACTCTGCTCAGTGGTGCCAAGCAATAGGACAAGAGGCAAAGGGCAGAAACCATGCACAGAAAATTCCACCTGAATATGAGGAAGAACGTCTTTACTATGCAGCTGACCACACACTGGGACAGATTGTCCAGAGAGGTTGTGGAGTCCCTCACTGGAGATATTCAAGACCCATCTGGACACAATCCTGTGCCAGGTGCTCTAGGATAGCCCTGCCTGAGCAGGGAGGTTGGATCAGACAACTCACTGTGGTCCCTCCCAATTTGAAACACTCTGTGACATGTGGCACAATAAAAACGCTCCTGAAGTACTAAGCTCCCATTTTGCACAGAAAATTCTAAGTCTCATAAAAGCTGTGTTGTCTTCAACAGCCAATCAGTAGTCTGAATACCATTAACAGGTTTCTTTATATTAGAAATTAAAGGACAAAGGAAGAACAAGTACAGTCATACAACTAAGCTCTCTAGTAGGTACCACCCAGGCGTTTGAGAGACAAACACAGTCAATTGATTATTTATGAGAGGATTTACATAGTGCAGACCTAATCTTGCAATGCTTATTTATGTATAGCTGCAGTCCTTCCAAGTACAGGGCTAATACAGAAGCAGTTTAATTTCAGATTAGGATGCAGTTAAGCCAATCTAATGACTCAATGCTGGAAAAAAAAGCTATCCTGTGTTTTCAACCTTTCCCTCCCCCTTTTTTCCCCAAATTTTTTTTTAAATGCAAACATGACATTCCTCTCCTTACAGTTGGCAGATAAGTTGGCACTTATCTGACTCCATGATGGTTCAGCAGCCATGAAAACCTGCATTTTTAGATTTTTAGGTTGTTTTCTTTTTTTTCCTTTCCCCACCTAGTTGCAGTTCCACAGCCAGCTGAACTAAATAGTCTCTACCACCAGAAAGGGAAAACATTGCTCGTTCCTTATTTGCTCCTTTTCTTCGCTAAGCATTATTCTCCCATAATCTCTGCCACTAATAGGAAGCTTCTGTGAACCAGACTAGCTAACAGCAAAAGAACTATCTGGTCCTCTAACTGGGGATGTTTTTTCATTCTTCAACAATTTAAGATGGCTCACACAAGGGTCCAACAAGCTTGGCACAGAGGCAAAATAACAGCAGTAAATCTCAGAAGGGCCTTTTGGCAATGGTCAATCATCTATTGCCATCCAATCAATGCATCCAGCAAGGCTACTATTCTGTTTTCTGGCAGTTTACCTCCTGTACTGGTTTGTGACAAGCATTAATGCTACTGCAAGGTAAATACTAACGTGAACTGACAGAAGAATGAAGCATTATCAGTCTCCTTTCCCTTGTGGCTAGATTATGAAACTCTCTGCCAGTGGCTCTGCCCGAGGCTTAATTGCCCAACCAGGCATACTAA
>VXBR01007014.1:2123692-2143920 GCA_013400215.1 Cisticola juncidis
TATATATATATATTCAAACTGTGTTGTGTTTTTTTTATTATCTAGGGTATGCTTGCACCTTTGTTACCTCAAAAACACAGAATTAATCATATACGAAAGCCCACAAAAACCTGGCTAGAAATTGCAAAGGTCAACTGATGTAAGCAGTTCAGCTGCAGGTAATTTTAACACGATATTAAATGATCATTTGTAGGTTACGTTTTTCAAATTTAGAAGTGATCAATTTGAAGATTACCTTCTACATATGCAGTTACAATGCTGTCCTCGAGTACCAGGACATGATCAATTACATAATCACACAGATTTCCTTATAGTTGAAAAATAACTTTAAAAGATGTCACGTCTATAAGCTTCATTTAATAAATTTGAAATATCTTCTGCAATTATACTTCTGATTCCTTTTAGTACTTTGATACCTGGAAAAACTACCCCATAGTCATACAGTTATATAAACACATAACTTAGTTCTTATGTAGAAGAGTCATTCAAGAGCTCTCTCTTGCCCTCTTCTTCACCTCAACCTATGTTTTATCTGTCAAACTATACCATGGAAATTTAGGAATGTTTTCCATTTCCATCCAAACTGACTTATAAGTACTTTTCCTGAGCATTTTGTTATGAAGCATGCAAAGACAGTACCTGAAATCAATTGCATTGAGTCCCAACAGCATACCAGCAAGCATATTTGCTTCTTCACCAAGAACAATTGCTCCATCTTCATAAAATCTCCTTCAATAAAAAAGAAATTAATTCAGCTATATTTAGCAGAAAACTGAAGAAATCCAGTTTAAATAAAAACAGTTAATGAACCTCAGAAGCATTCGTATCTCATTTCAAATAAAGCAAACTAATAGACTACATAGCACAAAACACCACAATCTTGAAGCACAGAAGAATTTAGACATAAACCAAAAGAATTTTCAATATTAATCCTATGAACTAGCAGGACAGGATGGATAAAATGTAAAAAAATTATGAAGGTATGTTATACTTTACCTCTAAAGGAAGAATTTGTGTCATATACATAAAAAAATAATGATTCCATCACATGAAAAGAAGTTCTCTCTCACAATTGTATTTGCAGGCTCTTTTAAAGTTCAACATTCAATTTTTATTCTTAGTAGCTGTTTTTTTGAAAAATATATATTTTCACAAATCAGCTATTTTTCAGGCAGTTTAACTTTTTTTAAAACATTGCATGCTGGGAAGATGCATGCTGGAAGGTCACCACAATTCACCTGAGAATCACGTGGCAAGAGGGAAACCAAGAGGTGTTCAGTACCAAAGGCAAGATTGAAATGTCACTTACAAGGAACTGAGATCCACAGTTCACCTTTACATTTTAGCAGCAGATGAGTGCAAGAAGGTGTCAGATTACCAAATATAACCTGTATTTCAGACAAATACCAGAAATACTGCCCTATCAAAACTCCATCTGTTTTAAGAATTACATGAAAGCTTCTGGATGGTTCAGAGGGAGCTCCAGTTAGCTGCACAGTGACATCCAGAAAACTCATGCTTTGAGGCTCCAGAAAATGAATTGTGTTACAATGCATGCTGTGAGAAGTCCCACTTTTGGAACTTTGTAACAGACATCCATTTGCTATAAGGAGATGAGTTGTCCAAGATTTTGGATGTTCTCAGTAGAAGGAAGAAATCTGTAAGACTTCCTGTCAGAAGACAGATTATAGTCCTGATAGAGAGGCTAGGAAGTACAAACTCAGCTCTGTACTCCCTGATTTCAGGAAGGGGCACTAGCAGGCTAAACTGCCTGAGCCAGAGCACTGAGCTACAGGGACTCCACAGTCTGGTTCAGCACAGTGCCTCTTACTTGTGAACAAACAGCAGTGCCCACAGTAATGCAGATTAGCAGCCATTTCATTGGCATTTGTAAAATCCCTGTCAGGTACCAATCTGCACCGAGTTCTTGTAAAATAATGCCTAGGAAGAAATCACACAAAAAGGACAGGGCACACCTTCAATGGTGAGATGCAGAAGTTAGCCTGGCAGTGCCAATGTTAAAGACAGCTGCAGCAATCCATCTAAACCAACAGTCCCCTTGGAAAACCCATGGATCTTCATTCAGTGCTACACACTTGACATCTCACAACACAACAGTCTGCTATAACTTAACAGTCTGACAAATTAGTTAGAAAAATAATTCTGTGCCCATGCTTAATCCAACCCCTCTTCCAAGTGTAATGTGCACATCCAGCACTAAGAATGTGCTGCTTCATTCAAGTACTAACTCCAGGCCTAAACACAAAAGTGAGGTTTAAAAAGAGCTATCAGCATGATAGATAATCTCATATTCTACATACAGATATGTAACACAAGAAATTTATCGTTTATACAAATAATTATTAAATATGCATACAGTAAAATATAGGATTTAAAATACTAAATAAAGGATGCAAATCATCATCCAAAAAATCAGGTTACTTATGTATCTGAAATCCCACATGGGAAAAGAAAATACATCTATTGTTGCTAATGGGTTTGAAATCCACACAACCAAAACCTGAAAATGTAATTTTTATTTTCATTAGATGTATTTTAAAATATTACTTCGAAAGAAACTTTGCACTTACTATGTTTGGAATGCAAGAGAAGTTGTTTCCAAAAGCTATACCACTGAAAGAACATTCAAATATATTAAACATTAACATGTTCAAATAAATGAATTGGAAACTGCTAATCAAATAAGACCATTGTTATCCACTAACAAACTACACTACCAAAACAGGGACAAAGAATGTACTACTTAACTACATAATTTGTGACCCTACTCTTCCTCATATCCTCCTCAAAAACCCAAGTGACTTTTCAGTTTGAAGCAGCATAAGTAAATCTTTTCCAGATTTTCTTTCTCTTATGTGCTCCTTGTCTACTATAAATGCAAGCAAATCTGGGTAAAATAAGGCAAGTTTTGAAACAGCAATGAAATGGGATGTTTACCTAGTTGTGTTTCAAAGTCAGCTTACTAGTAGCAAAATATACATAGATCTCTGGACAAACAGTATTAAAATAAATAATACTCTAAATGATCAGAAGTCCTTACAGAGAAAATTCTTATTGTTTTAATAGCCCATTCATTATGTCTAAACTTTGAGAGTTCATTATAAAGTACATGTTACAGATCCACTTGTATTCAGATGACTTCATCAAAAATCTGTAAGACATACTTGTTATGAGATAAAATATCATCTAATAATCACATGATCTAAAACCAGTCCAAAACTGCCAGAGTATTCTTTACCACAAAGCATATTCTCATCCCTGTTTTTATCATTAGAAGTTGCAAAAAAAATCTGTTACATGCTTTTCTTATTATATCAAGAATCCTAGCTATGCCTGATTACTACTTGTGCCACTCTACAGTTCTCAAGAGGTTCCCAGAATTCTCTTCCTTTTTTTTTTTCAGGAAAAGTTACTATAAAAATTAGGTTTTACTGAGTCCTTAGGCTTTCTATCCATTTTGAAAGGAATACTAGATCTGTCCTTACTACACCACAATTTCAGATTTAGTCCCTAGTTTAGAGCAGTTTTCTTTGCTTCTGACTTTTCAAGAATTGCAGGCTTACTTCCACATTTTTTAAATCATTACAAAATTTTCTATTTTGCAGTTTTACCCATGCTAAAACCAAATCCATACCAACTCTAGATATCTTTCACTATGTTACAGGTCTTTCATTAATGACATCCTTTACTACACAAATCAAGTGCACCATTCATTTTCAAACATAAGTCCCTCACTTAAACAACATTTACTAAAATATTGCAAAAATAAAATTCTTGTAGACCTGGTTGTTTTGAAGTCTCTCAGAGCTGTGGAAATGTATTCAGACAAATGTTTTTCCATAAGTGCTACTCTTATCCATGCTCGGCCCTGTAAGACAAAACAGGTATCAAATATTTAAATGGTACAGAAAGAAAGTTTTACAATCTGAATACTAATACCACTGGTTTACCTGAGCCAATGATTAACAAAAACTAGCATTAAACAGAAAGAGTTGCTAGGATGTACTTCATTATAGCAATAATAAAAATTAAAAATGCATTCTTACAAGGACACACAGTTTATTCTGAAATCAAGTTATCCAAAATTTTAAGGAGAGGGTGGAGGGATTTTTCTTTAATTATATGCTCCAGTCTTTTGAAAAGCTCATATATGTGAGAGACAGCAGACCAGGGCAGAAAGCTTTACATTTTAAAATCAGTGGTATTTGAAGCTTCCAGTTGTTTCCACAGTAAAGTGGCAGTAACTTGTCCTCAAAGTGATTCTATGTGTTCATTCAAATATTTGAGGGCTTTACATAAGAAAAATGAGTTCTGCAATATTTTTCCCCTCAGTAACAACATTATTATATAAGATGCTCATAAACTACAGACATCAAATTCAAGAGGCCTAAATCTTGTAGGCCAAAAGCAAAACCTCACTAGAACAGTTCCATAAACAACAGCAATAACTTGAAAAATGGCCCTTAGGAAAGCACATGGTGGTGTGTTTGCAGGTCTAGTGCACAGCATTGTAGCTTCCAAGAGGGAGACAGTCCAATGGTTGCCACAGTTATGATTGTGTTTTGAAAACACCAGGAACATTTCTTGTAAATCACATAAACTTACAAATACTTATGGAGGTAGTAAGATGTCTGTCCTCGTGTCTAATATATTTGGTGCTTATTGGCATCTAGCTGAACACCACTACAGACATTCTACCAGAACCAGTAGCAGATTATAATCCCACTTCAGGGTGACCTAACTGTGGCCTTCTAGGGAGTCTACAAGAAAGATGGAGAGAGACTTTTACAAGAGCATGTAGTGACAGGACAAGAAGGAATAGCTTAAGCTTAAAGAGAGTAGGAAGATGTCTCTGCCCACAGCAGGGGAACTGGAACTAGATGGTCTTCAAGATCCCTTCCAACCCAAACCATTCCAAGACTCTGAAATGCTAAATAAAATTGCTTTCATAAATACCAACAGCACGGCAAAATATTTAACATAGACTGCACTGACATTAAAAAGGATATTTACCTGGAGAGCTGCCTTTATGTTGCATTTATGTAGAACGTGGCTGAAACCATAAAAGTGATGATGCTGCTTAGCTAAGGATTAAATCCTCTGCACCTCCAGTGAAAGCAGAGCCAACTGGCACTGGCAAACCCTTGCTGACAACTGCCAGAGGAGGACACTGATTTGGACCACCCCTCAAACTGATGCACATGATGGGTATTTGTGTACACATGCTCTCTGTCTTTTCATATCCAGACATTCAAAATACTCCTCTAAAAAACTGAACACTGTTCTCCACACTCACTGCACCAATTAGGATCTCTGTCTACTATTTGGCATGAAGTATTCCACAGAGTAATAGAAAGTTTTAATTTATTTATACGATTACTTCAGAAAATAGCCTTGCATCTTATTATCTACTGAATTTAAATATTCATATCTATGAAAATCTCAGCATTCAGAAAGACCTTTAAAATAAGTCTGAAGAGCTGATCACACCTATCATGTCAGTGCATAAATTCTACATGCATTAAAATTATTAGAAGGGGAAAGAAAAAATCACCCAATTTCTACAATTTTCGTATTTCTTAGCCATGTCCACAAGAACTTAATTTCCCTTAAAAATACTGTGTTTTCAAATAATTATGTAAGGTAAAAAAATCTGAGGACAATCATTTTATAATTTAACACAATCACTGAACAGAGACATTTTTCCACTGAGTAACACATCTCAAGGGAAACAAATTCTGATTTAAAAGTGGGACTTTTAAAAAGCAAGTATTTACTAGACACATTAAAAAAATATTTCGAACAATGAAAAAATGTGTGGAGTAAGCTAAGTACTGTGTTTTATTTACAGGTACAGAAATGTCACAGCAATGTCATAAAAGGTCACTTTAGCCTTCCTCTTCCCTACCTTAGCTCTGGAGGAACCGACATTCTCCATGTTCTCAATACTGCAGATGCAATTGTGAGAGACTTTCCGGCAAGCTACGCGGATGTAGTCCCAGAAACTGCGAGGACTTTCATAGCCAAACCAGGTGATCTGACCTTAAACCAAAATACAAGACACTTAAAGGTTTATGAAGCTCCCTCTCTGCTTATTGGAGATAAATGCAATTAAATACTCCCCAATATGCTGCCTTTACTGAAAGGATCTTATACAAACAAGTCCATGAATTCCTACTGAAAACTGACTCATAGATGTAAAAAAAGTTGCATTATCCAGCTCACTCTGGTTTGAAAGAGATGCATAAAGAGAAGTTCAGGGCTTTGTGTATATATGGGTATTTTATTGGACTTTTTTCTTGTTAATATGCTAAAATAATACTCAGGAGTCTTTCACAGAAGTCTTCAATCACAACAGAGCACAAACCTGTGACTTAAAAATATGAGGCAAGAAGTATTTATGCTATTTCTTTAGGTAGTATATACATTTAACTAATACAGTCAAGTAGAGAGAGTTTTGTTCTTTAAAAAAATTATATAAATAAAAATATAAAATAGCATTTTGCTGTGGTAGTGTTATCTTTATTTTAGGAGCAGACTGGAATTTTTCACAATGTACTTTCATTTGAAGAGAAGCTGATACATAAGCAAAAAAGTTTTGCAGTCACAATTTCTGCTGAGTGTACACAGAACATTCCCTCAGAAGCTGAGCAAAAATAATTGAACAGATCATTACCCCTTCTGGAACTACAACCAAAATCCTTCCCGTTTTTTCCACTTTGCAACATACTGCACTTAGAAAATGAAAGGCAAAACTACATAGCACTTGCAACATCTCCACATAAATTTCAGCAGCAGCTTAACAGTTCAACCCTGTTTTTCAGAGTGAACACTGTTCTCACTTTGGACATACCTGCAAACACGCATGGAACAAGTGAAGTTAATATTGCCCTCTGGTGACTGCCAGCAATTATCTTCATATAAAATGAGATCTTATTTTTAAGCTAATTTTATTTTATTTCAAGTCTTGAATTGCACTTATGAAGCTTTACTAATGCATGAGAGAGACTTCTCTCTTTCTGCAGAAAGCTCAGATTTCAAGATAGAATATATTAGAGTGATACTGCAAATCATACCTACTGAAAATAAAATCCAAAATATCTGACATGACTAGACTTAGCTTCAAGCATAGCCAAAGTCGTGTAAAAGATCTATCCTGTATGAGCTGAAGAAATTCAAGTGGCAGATTCTTCTTCCCCTAGAGGGTGCATATCACTTCACTTTGTGGTCCATTTGCTTCCTTCACCACAGATACATTTATTAAATTCAAAGCATGATAAAAGACTTTAAAAATACAAAAAAGGCACAAGCAGGAAGAACTAATATATAATACCCAATATGCCAAAGAAAAAATAGAATTCCAAGGTGCCATAGTTACTGTAGGTTTAGATCTGCTCAGCTCTAAGGTCTAAAAGAAAAGAAATTCCACAAGGTAAGTGCTTCTACAATCTTACTGATTTTGTTAAATGTCAAGTTTAGTAGACAGCAACAAAAATTCAACAGTATTTTAACAACACAAAAAGCCACAGATATTTTTCTTATTCTTCACCAAATGAAAAACATTTCTGCCCTAGGAATTGTACCTACAAAATTAAATGCAGTTAAGGTGTAAAGATGACTTCATATAATCAATTCCAGTTCCAACTAATAAAGGCAAGCATATGATATATTAACTCTTGTGGGTTTTTTCAAACAATCTTAAGGGCAGAACAAATTTAGCAAAAAACAGTTTCACTCCAGTTTTCTGAAGCTGCTAATGCAAGGAAATTCCTTTTACAATTGAACACCTGAAAAAGACACAGTCATTCAAAACAAGAAATAACTTTACAACAGAAATCCATACCAGCACTTACTTGGTTTACAGTGATCAAGAAAGCCAGCTGGCCATAATTTAACATTAACCCTGACATTACAGTGGGCTCCCATCTCACTCCAGCTCTGTGAGAGGGTGCAACAGGTTTCAGACTTCAGCAGGAATTTTCTTCACTTGAAACTCATAGCCAGCTCAGCACCTTTTGTGAACCAAGGTCTCCTACATTTCACTGTTCTGTCCCTGCAACTTTAAACCTTGCCCACACTCTCATAGCTAATATAATCTGAAGAAAAACTTTCTCAGCCTATCAATACACAGAAAAATGCTGGAAAGGACTGACTCAGAATAGTAGAATGTATTTTAAGAAATACTAAATAATATATTAAACTATAGATTTACTAAAATTTTCAAAGCTTTCAGCATGTGAAATTTTATTTGGCCTCAAAGTGCTCAGTGCACACAGCCATGAGAAGTCTCAAGAATGAGAAATGAAATAGCTCCCACCACTCAGCACTTGGCAGGCTTTGGCTGCAGTAATGTGTCCAGTTCTGGTCTCTACAATTCAAGGACAGGATCAGACTGGGGAGGGTCCAAAGGAAGGTCACAAAAATTTTCCAAGGGCTGTTGAACCGGTCCCATGAGGAAAACTGAAGGCATTAGGTGTTTTCTCTCTAGGGAGGAGAAGTCCAGTGGGGGAACTCAGCACTTTTCCAGTACTTAAAGAGGGTGAAGGCTCCCCCTTTACAAGGAGTCACACAGAAGACAAAAGGCAACACACACAGGTTGCACTGGGAGAGATTTCACCCCAAGAAAGAAATTTTTTACAATAAGAACCAAAATTCACTGGGACATCCCCAGTGATGTGGTAGAGCTTCCATCGCTGGAGGTTTTCAAGATGCGATTGGACAGGGTACCAGATATTCTCATCTAGATTCCCATCCCCAAATGATTGGTCCAGATGATTCTTCGAGGATCCTTTTAACCTGGGCTGTTCTATGATTTCTAAATCATATCTAAATTTTTAAAGATCTTAATTAAATTGAAAGCTAGTTTTAGAATTGAACAAAGATCTTAATTAAATTGAAAGCCAGTATAGAACTTACATTCTGTTAAGGTATTTCTTAAGAAAGGAAGAAGTTTCTCAGGAGGTACAGGACAAAGAGCATGTGGTCTTTGCTGTGAAGTTCATACATCATCTGAAGATGTAGAAGCTGACAGCTATTCCAACAGAAATTATGTTGGTTTTATCAGCCAAACAAAACTGTTAAGTAAGCATGTAAGCTGCATGTGTAATATTAAACATTTTTCAAATAAATTCCATTCCTGTCTACAGAACTGCAAAGTAAAAGAGAAACAATATTGTGATTTTTTTCTGCTTTCACCACATTTTTGCATACTGCTGCACAGTTGAATCAACCCATTTCTGTTCCGACAACTAGATACAAACATCCACAGTTATCACAGATCCTTTTCATGCCCAAGAATTTCTTCATAAATAAGATTAAACAATTTGATCTCTACTCAATCACAGTTCAATTTAACTTAAAAAGTTGCACAGTTGCAAAGAAGTAATGACTTGGATACTCCAAGGTACAGACAGGTTTTCTCCAGATTTCCTCTATTATTTAGTTTGCAGCAAATTTTTCTATCCATTAAAAAGTAAGTTTTAGTACAACTTCTTGCTAACAAACTGGTGTGATTTTTGAGGAATTACTGAGATACCTACCCTTATTTCAAGTCTACAGAATGGCTCAATTAAATACTAATGAAATACTTTGAGTAGTTCATAAACTCAATCCTTCAAGACAATTATAAATTAATTTTACAATTTTTCTCTGTACAAGAAGAATGTACTAAACCACAAATTACACAAGAGCTCTCTTCTTTCTTCTTAGTCAAAAAGAGTAACAGGTCACTATGTGTGTATAGATACTAAATCCAGTATTAAAAGCTATTCTGCTAACAGCATTATTACACCAAATAAAGACCTACCACAGCTGTATGCTTATTTTCTATTTCATTATAGTAGTGCCTTTACCTCTCATATCCTTAACCTACCTTTTTCGCTCCCATTATAGCACCATTCCCTTAATTATTTAATCCAGCCAACTTGTTTGTCTCAGAACAAAGAGCATTACAAGCTGCATTTTACTTACCCAAAGAACTCCTAAAATTTAGGAGTTCCATAGATTGGATAGATAAAAGCAGCTTCCATGGACAACCCTAGAAGAATCTTTTGACATGTTTATAGTGCCTCCTAAATGCACAGGAAAATAGGCACACAAAGTTGTCAAAGTGTCAAAATAGCATGGTTCAGCATAACTTTTGTGTCCTCATGGTGGTAAATGCAAGTAAGAGTACAGATAACAAGTGTGCTCATAGTAACCATGATTTGCAAAAATTATACAAGTCACAAGCAAGATGCACTAGGTACATTTACACACTGATGCCTAACTCTATTTCTAAACACACACACTGACTACTAGTAGTTTGGATATCAAACATTTTTGTTGCACAAACGATATTACACTGAAAACATAGTAAATCAGCAAATACACCCAGGAGACTAGTTTTCAGAGATATGTTTGAGATGATGGCCATAGAAATCTACAATAGTTATTCATGTTCTTCAGTAGTAACTCACTGAACACTAACTTTAAGTGATAGGAAAAGGCATAAAATAATACAATCTAGTTATATAGTAAAGACAAAGTACACATCATTTTAAAATTATCTCAGGTTTTAAGTCACCTTGGATATACCTGAGATCAGATCCCAAGTACTGTTGCTGAACACTTTTGATATCCTACCATTTCTGCACTACCTATATATACTTAACTGGTCTGATAAAAGACGCTTACAGGAAATATACCTGAAAAATACGTGGCCAGAAATGAAAACAAGAAACCACACAGATGACTACAAGATACTGCATCATCTCCACAGTACAGAATGGTCAAGGATGAAAAAAATTCTGAACAACTATACAAGAAAAAATGACTCTTGAAATGATTCATCTTACTTTAAAGATTATCAAACACACATACATTTGTACACGAATTTGTAAAATCTCTTTCAGGACTACAGGTCTAATTGGGACCTTCAAATACATTGTCCCTGTACCCCCCAAAGTAACAACTTCTGCTGTATTGTAAAACCACACAAAAGTTTATTCCTAAGAAGAAATAAGAGTAATTAGTCACTAACAATTTCTTCTGTCACTTCTTCTCTCCTCCCTTTTCAAGATTTTCAACTACCCTGCCCAGTAGTATCATATCTTGCCAGCAGGGATGCTGCACAGTTTACTTCAATGACAAGAAGGACACATGCCTTATATCCTCCTCATTGCAATCTTTGGTCTACTCCACATTCTCAATCCAGCACTCGTAGGAAGTACCAGGTATACTGCCCATGTAATGTTACACAGCACAGGGAAATAGCTCTCCACTTTCTAGAGCTTATGGCCATCCCTTAAAAATGAGCTAATAAATCTTGCTTAAACTCTCTTGTCCATAGGGCAATTCAGATTGCTTTTACTGATTGATATATATTGGCAGTACATGCAGCTGTAAGGCAGTGCCATACTACCTTAGCATATTATGTTACCTTTTTCAGAACTTTGGGCCAAGTCTTCTGTATTTCATGAACAGATACTACATTAAAGGGGCATTTACAGACCTCTGTTGTGTCAGCTGGTTTGTTTCTGCCAATTTCATTTTACTACTAAGCAAATACCCATATGTAAAATACCTTTAAGAATACGAGCAGCTGGGCTAAAAAAGTACATTCATGGGGAAAGTCATCAGTGTTCTGCCTGTTTGACTCCTAGGTCTGGCTCACTACAGAACCCTGTAAAAACCACAGTCAGGAAAGGTAAGCACAAAGTCAAAGCTGGACAGTAGGGGGAGAACAAAAATCTATAGCAAACTGCACTGAGTTTAAGAAACGTCATGGAGGTTTTTCATTACAACTGCACAATGTCATGAGTAATCTGTGACAGCCCTATTTTGAGCTAGAGGTTGGACTGGATGACATCTAAAAACTTTCCAAAACTTAATTCTTCAGTGTGAGTGAACGTAAAAAGTCAAATCAACAGAACTACTCATAGTGGTTAAATAACAAAATGCTATTTCATGACCCTTTTGCTACCAAGAGCATCAGATCAGGTACCTATCAAAAATCCACTTTACATGGTGCTTGTGTTTCTACAATGCCCATTTGTCCAGAACAACTAGGACAACATAAGGCTTGGACAACTGCTATTACAGATTTTTTAATTGCAATGGTTTTAGAAAAAGTGTAAAATTTTCCCTTTAAAATAACCATCCTTCTTCCTGCCATTTTAGATTTAGGTTTTGTTTTTGTCGGGATCCTAATTAAGCATGAAACCAATAAACAGAAACAGTCACTATATTCCATCAAGACTATTCTTTGCTACTTAAAAATACATTAAATTTGATGTCAGAAGTTACCAGTAAATTTTTCTAATAAAAGTAAACTTTATAACATAAAGTTAGTACTTTTTTTATTCTTCCTTTCTCACCAGTACTTCCAAAGGAAGCTAAAGATTATGAACTGCTGTTTGCCATGGCCTTAAGAAAGTAAAATTCTATAGACCTAAACCCTCAAATCTGGATCTTCCATTTAACTACACTGCCATGAGATTATCCTGACAACTTTGATACAATGAAGCTATTTATCTTATCACAAACAGATCAAATATGTTCTGCCAGTTTCAAAACACTGTCTACAACACACTGCAATCACCAGGCTGCTTTTAATCTATTCCTACTGACACCAAGTATGCATTCAGAATATATTTGCCTATTCCATCAATAAAATACAATTTTTTTCAAGCCCCAAGCTGTAGAATACATACCCTCTCAAAATCTGAAGTGTCATGTTGCATTTTTTATCTCAATTTCTGGTTTATTATTTATTTTTTTTAAAAAATTACATGCAGTCAACTAGCTTATTACCAAAGCATTCTCCATTTACAACAGAATCCACAAGTTCCTACCTTTTTCTGTAATTTTAACTCTGCAAACTTAGAAAACCATTCTAGCAATTACAAGGGGAAGATTGAAACAAAAATGTAGGTATTTGAATTTGTCAATTTCTTACTCAGAATTATTTTTTACTTGCAAATTCCATTTGCCAACCTGTCAAGGCTTCTTCTCTGTACTGCCTGTCCTGAATAAAAGACTGTGAAGCAAAAGAATGTTAACGAATAAAATTGACAATGACTTTTGCACAAATATTGCTGAAGTTGGAGGAGAAGAAAAGAGAGCAATTTCCCGGCAGAGTCAAGCTGCTAAGTACCCATAATCACTCCAAAAAATCTTTGTCATGATGTGACAAACCTTATGTTTCTACCATACTGTGCACCATTTTTTCCTCCTCTGACAGAACCACAGCAGGTAGTAACTGTGCTACTCAAATGTCAGCCTACACACAGTATTGTTCACAAAGCTTGGTTACGAATGTTAAAAAGTATGAAAATGAGTAGATTGTCATATTACATCTATATTTAGATAATTACGATGTTCTTCATAATCCTGAAATCATTTCAGAAACTGTACACAGAAGTGAGAAATGAGAAGAAAGACGCTTCCAAGGCCCTCTTCTAGTGACTGATACTGCTAAAGCACACTGTTCTCTGAGCAAAGCAGCTTCCTCTAGAACAATTGGAAAAGGCAAACAGACATTATCTGGAATTACAACATCCGACTTGATCCAAGAAGAAAATCAACAATCAACCTTTCTCAAAAGCAATCTAATCCAGGACATTCCAGCAGAAATAACACCCCTTCACTAAAGGGGTGGGGCAATAGAATGAAAGGACCTAAAAACACCATCTGGAAAAGAGGGCAACAAAATCAAGGAATGGAGAAAGAATGGGAGCAGCACCAGATATGTTCTGCAACTCCTACTGAGGCAGATAACATAATTTTCTTTCAGACTCTTAGGACATAGTCTTATCATAAAGCAGAAAAGCAGACAGAGCTCAGCACCATGGCAACATTCACATGTTTAATTACCAGCCCAGAAGGCTTCCAACAAGATTATTTGAAACACGTTTCACAGAAATAGTTGCTTTCACTTTTCCTTAGTAATGCAGAAAATCACGAAGATAACAGCAATAGGACAGACACACAAAGAAAGCCAATGCTTTCATTCAGCATCAAGGAGTTGGTACAGATGTACATTTGTTTTGTATAAACAAATTCTCATGGCAAAATCATCACCAGTAAGGAAGTTAACATACCTTTCAGTCGATGACTTAGAATCTGTTCCAGAATAGCTGCAAAATTATTAAATTCAGGGGAAGTATCATCAATAGTTTCAAAACAGGAACGGTCAATCAGAGTCTTTACTGAAAACCTAAAGCAAAAACACAGGACAATCATAAATTATATGAATAATCAGTGATCTTCTATAGCAGGGCAGTAGTTTGTATAAACCAAAAGAGCAAGGAAGCAGAATCCACCTTGATGATTTCAAGTTCAGTCAGAGCACAGGAACACACAAAACATTCAGATATAGCGCAGAAGTTCAATTGTCATTGTTGGTCTTAGGCACAAAGCCTTAAAAACAGAAAGAAAACAAAAATCCCCACCCTTTCCACATAGAAATGAGCTAATTATTTTTCTCTTTGAACTGTTCTAATGAAGTTGTAGAAAAACAAGCACGCAAAAGCATCCAACATCAGCTTCTCTTTGTAATCCTAAACATAATCATTTTTTCTTGACATTTTGTCAGTACTTCTTTTATTCCCAAAAATCCATGTCAAATAATCAGAATACAAACTTTATCCTATTATGAGAACACTCTAATTTCATCCTAATGCAAAAATAATCTAGACATATTCGAAAACAATGAATTTTTATGCATTGTTAACTCTGCATTCACTTAGGGTGATGACCCTGTGAATGGGGATGATCCTTATTCAGTGCTGAATTACCTCATTATTATGCTAGAAGAGCTTTCAGTTTCAACGATCTAACACTTAAAATTGGAAAGGCTGAATCAAGTCACTGGAAAAAGCAGACAAGATGTGACTAGTCAACTGGCCAGTTTGCTGTGTTTAGTTACACCTACATTTATACAAACTTCTATTATTATTCAGAGGATAATTTAAACCTCAACAAATGTGACAAAAACTGTTCTTCTTTTGTCTTCATAATTTTAATCATAATCCATTTTTATTTTCCTTTATGCAACTTGTTCTTCCAGTTTTCAATTTCACATGTTCTCAAACTTAAAACTACAGTTTTTTGCAACAATCTTACTTGTATTAATATTAATTTGTACAGCCTGAGGAGGTTGTTTTCATGGCACCCAAATGACAACAGTACCAACTCAGGGTGTTCTCACTCTGCCTGCTCCTCCCAGATCCTACACCTAAGTGAGCACCAGCTTCCTCAGTTTTGCCAGTTCCCCTTTTTATGGCACTCACTATGAACTGTTCTAGATTTTCAGTACTGGAAAGCAGTGAAGAAGAGACTCTTAAATATGGATACATTGCTAAAAAATACCCTCCAGAGCATCTCAACACAAGCACTTCTATGGCACAGCTGCAGGATAGCACAGCATTACAGGCATGGGCAGGAATGAAGCTCCTTACCCTGGTTGTATTTTGAAATCCTCTGTACTACAGAAGTAACTGCCTCCTAAGTGGAGTCAGCACAGCCTTCTGATGCACAGCATAGCTCAAGAGTTTCCTCTCAATTTTGTTATACTCAGTAAACTTCTGAATAAAGACTCTCTATTTTACCTTTCTTGCATGCTTCAGTTGTTGTAGTGTTTTTTGCAGAACAGGAATTAGGAATGAATTAGGGTGGAGGAGGAAGCTTCTCCTGCAGTGCCAAATTATGACTCAGTTTTGAACTCCTCCACATTTTTAACCAATTTTGAGTGAGAGACATGCATGCCCACCAGTTAACTGCTATTGACTCCTCTAATGGCAGGACTTATTGCTTCTTCAAAGCTATATCACAGCTGAGAAATTTTTGATAAAAAAACCCTTCATTTTGAAAAACAAATGCCTATAGCAATGCCATGACTAAGCTAGTATTAACTGTAACAAGATGAGTCCTCCCACACCATGCAGGTCTGGAAAAGATACGGTGCAGCACATCACTCACAGATCCATACACGAGATAGACAGTGAGTTAGCAGAGTGAGTACTGCCCTGTATACAGGAATATCATCTTATACTCAGAGATATAATCATCCATAAACTGCAAAATCCAGTAGAGTACAATATAAAACTATGTCTATTTTTCTTATATTCAGTGTTGTACTTGAAAGTTCACTAATTAATATTGTATGGAATACTTATTCAGAAATGGAGATATATTCAAAAAGAAACACTTCAGAGCAATTTCACAAACACTTCTACAAATCAGAGATTTTTTTTTAATTTTAAAGCATTCTGCAACTCAACTGAAGAAAAAAAAATCTAGTACTTAAGGAATCAAACTTTTTTTATATATCGAGGGTCTGATTCTAAAACATAGTCTAAGAGCTCATCATGAAAATTGTGTCTTTTTTAAGAGCTCATATTACTGCGTAACATTAGAAATGTTACTTTTCATCTGTCTACCCTTTCACCAAAATCCTAAACTTTTACAGTCAAGTTTGGTTAAATTTGCTTTTAGCAGAACTTTTAGCAGAACTACAGGGAGTGCAAGTACATACGTACTTCCATAGATCAGGAAGATAACAGTACTACCAAGCAAGATTTGATTCACTACAAATATTTTTTGGGATCTTAAAAAACCTCTTAGGTAAATACTTGTGTGTCATCTTTTTTCCTCCAAATACTACAAAGAGGCAAACATATATTTAAGTGCAAGTTAAAAGTCCTGAGCACATTTTGCATAGGGGATTCACACTTCACCATGTTTTTCATGTATATTGGAAAAAGGATTAAGGGTGTATAGCAGTTATGTCTTTGGAAAAAGGTTATACTGTAAGCACTAAGTAAGCAATTCTCCTCAGTAATTGAAATTGTTTCCAGTGTGTGGGCCCCAGACCAGAAAGTCCACTTAGGTGGAGCCACATGGAGACTGAAAGCCAAAAAACAAAAGGTCAGGTCTAAAGTATGCAGGAGCTCTGAAGAAAAAATGTCCAAATAGCTAGAGCTGGAGCTGTTTCCTTGGTTCCCTGTACTGCTCTCATCTTCACAGAACCTCTAAGGTTGGAAAATACCCTTATTATCATGGAGTCCAACTGTTAACAGTGCCAAGTCCACCACTATACCATGTTCTCAAGTGCCATATCCACACTTTCTTGGAACACTTCCAGGAATGGTGTTCCCACCACTTCCCTGGGCATTCTATTCCAATGCCTGACCACCCCTCCTGTAAAGCAATTTCTCTGAATACCCAATCTAAACCTCCCTGGTGCAATTTGAGGCTTTTTCCTCTCAGCCTGTCACTTGCTACCGAGGAATAGAGCACTGCACTCCATCTCTTCTCCACTGGGCTGCCACAGCAGCACTGCACTCCAGAGCAACAGCCAGCTTGCACATCAGAGGTTAACTTTTAAGTGGACTGGAAGAGCAGAGGAGTAATATTGCTTCTGTTGCTATAGTACCTGTTGCTTCAAGACTGTTTTAAAACAAGTCTTCTATCCAACACCTCCCATTATGTTAATGCAACAACTTTTACTCCCCGACTTTCCTTGGGTTTGTTTTTTTTTTAATACAGTAACTGCCACTGGAGAGATTCCAATATCAGTGCTTCTAAATGACCTTTAAGAACTCTGATGGTTTTGGATTATTACAAATTTTTTCTGTGTCACAAATCTACTCTTGCTTGAGCCAAAAAAGAAGGTGCAGAAACAGTACCATTCTCCAACCTTAAAAAGACCTTCTGAATTATGTAAGATTGAGACATTCTTGAATAAAGAAGACTTAAACCAATTTTTTTAGGGTAGGTTCTTCCACTGTTTTGCAAGATGCCCAAGAAGGTCTCCCAGGTTTCTTCAGTAACTCCAAAGCAAAGCCAAACCTTTTGTGGATACATCCCACATCTACAAGCTTATTTCCAAAACAGCAACAAGCCTCTAACCAAAAAGCAAAAAAGCGGGATGCTGTATGAAAGTGTTCCTTTTTCTTTCCAGATTCTGCACCTCGTTTAAAGTTTTCAAATAAATGAAAGGATTTTTGTCATGATTATTTAGCTTGAAATTTGGAAAGTGTAATTAAAATACTATTTTACAGAATTTAAACTATTACTATTGAATAATCCCTGAGATTATGAAACAATACTTAAATAGCCTTTAGCTAAACATGGCCTGGTCATGAAACCTGACAGTTCAGCTAAGGGTCAATGTCAGTGCAACAGGTCTTACATGTACCAGCAAAATCACTGTTTTAAAAACATATTTCCTAACAGTTGTTCAATTCTGTGTTAACATTCTACATTTAAGATAGAGTCACTTCTGAGGATCATCTCAGTTGTTCTGTATCTATATGTATCTTTGATCTATGAATCCTACTGAAAACTAGATTTAAACAAGTTGAACAATCTCCAACTAGTAAAAGATCTCAGTGCCACTTACTGGAAAATGAAAGGGATCAAACTTCAGGGAAAACAGGTAAGGAGAGAAACAAAGCTTAGAACCTGCATTACATACTCAAAGGAAAAAAGTAATAAGAATTATTCCAATTTAAATCATGACTGTGCAGTTACAATAACGCAGCCAGGCATTTTCACATGCAATTGGTTTATAGAACTTAAATATCTATGTCACTTTCCATAGCTACAGTGACACTCAACATTTCAGTGGAAAAAACAGTTCTATCAAAAAACCTGAAAATAAGAGAAACTATCCACATCTGCAGAAGGAGTTAGATATCATCAGTGTAAGAAAAAATGAAAAGCCTAAAGTCTGGTATAACTATTAAGTAAAAATATGCTAAATTGAAGCTTTGACAAAAATAATTCATTCAATTATCAGACTATTAACAGATGGTAACTCAGAAGATTATCTTCCTTGTGATCTTTCCCCTTCGCTGGGGAGCAGGCCATACCATCCAAATTTGATTGAGTCAATTGACTGGAGCTATTATTAACCAGAACAATTTCTTATTTTCATAGAATTCTGATTGGAAAGGACTATTATTTTACTCTTTTCAATACTAACTTGGTTATTCCTAACAAATAACACTTTTCTACTTTTCTGTAATAGAAAATGGGTAATAACTACAGTAAAGCACAGAAATATTTTAAACACTTACTGGCAAAATAAAAATATAAATAAACTTATATCATAATAATGCAAATCCTTTTCCTCAACAATCCTTGCCAAATTTTAATGTCCATTCACAAACTGAGAACTTCAGGTTTGTGAAGATAAAGCAGAATTAAGTCGCTTTACTGAAAATAATAAAAGCATGCCAATCTCAAGCAGTTTCTGCAGTAGCTCTTTGTTTTATATGTGTTTAACTGAATTTCTTCAGACTGCTAAGCATTTTTAAATACATTACACCATCATTTCATCTTCAGGACAAGGACATCAAATAAACCAATAAAACAATGTAATAGCACAGAGTACAGAAGAGTTATTCTCAAGTAGGAGGCAGAAAAAAATAAGTTTTGTAGAATAAAATATATTCCTTTAAAAAGAAGTGTTTATATCCTATACAATTGTGTCATTACTTGATAAAACTGGTGTTCGCCTGAGCATGCAGATTTGCAATATCACTAACAACGGTGGAACTGGAAACTTTATTTATTTAAGCTGCTTCAGCAGGTTTGATGAAAAAAAAATTTTAATTTTTTTTTGTTCTGTATCTTTTTTACAAGTAGAAGCAGAGATAAGCTTACAAGCCCGGGAAAAAGACAGAATAGCACTGATGCAACTCAAACACAGATACTATGACTTGAAGGAATACTGAAGCAAATTCATGAGATGAATGATACAGTCACACTTTGTAAAACCTACCAACAATATACCATAAAAGGGGGAAAAAAAAAAGAAAAGAGAGTGGAAAAGATGAGGTTCTATGTATTTTTAAAAATCCTGCTGCAGCATTAAGTGATGATGGTACAAAATTATCTAGTAGTTGTCCTGGCAATTTAATAAGATTTGAAAGATCTAAAATTATATCATACCCCTCATTAATATGTTGAAGACCTTTCACAGATAATATTGAAATTACTTAATAACTTCAAAATTAAGCAACTGAAACAAACGACCAAATGGAGCCATTGCTACCAGCATATCCACGTATTTAAAAGTTTGCCATGACGTTACAGGTCACGGCTGCACACCTGGAAATGCTGCATGAATTCCACAGTGACAGCAGTACAGCAGTGAAACGCTGAAATGGAACGTCAGAGAAACTGTTACTAAGCTTGCATAAGATGCTTTATTTAAA